>JAABKJ010012834.1:0-10436 GCA_011634705.1 Andricus grossulariae
TATATATAATATATTATAATATATTATAATAAACGGCATTATTCAGTCGGCTTGTGACAAACGCAGTGATCTTAAAACGTTCATTGATAATTTATTTGAAACGTCGATCATAAATTTCACACCATCTTGGCCACACAAAGTGCACAACTCGTTTTAAGCGAAATTAAATCCTCAGAGAAAAAAGCAGTGACTGAGACAGCTGATGGTAACGGCTAATTTTTAAAAGATTCTTACGCAACAGTAAAAGTTACAACGACAAATTTTACATGACAATTTTATCTCGCAATGCACTAACCTTGTCAACACGTGTTTTCTGTATGAAAAAATTAGAATTACTACTATATGGTGAGACCCTAATATTGGAAAGGTTGAAATGAAGTTACTAGTTAGGAAATCACAGAGCTCGCAAAGCTAATGCACAAAATAAAACAGATCTTGTCGTTACTTTATCAACAAAATCCTCGGAATCAACGATATTGTAATTTGCACAAAAACGAAAGCTACTTCTCACGACAACTATTTCTTCATCTGAGCTAGGTGCTCTTCGTTCGAAGAAGCTATTTCAATTGAAAAAATATAATCTTCTAATTATACAAAACCTGTGGAGAAAGGAAACGAAGTTAAGATAATTCCAATCAGACAAATTGTACGCATTTAAATATATTTTGAATGGATATCTGATAATTATATCACTGAATCTGCATAGAAAGTTAATTGCATTAAAGAATAATATATCATTTATAAATTAAATTTATCGTATGCAAATTACGAAATGCATTTAGAAGATCATCCAGCATCCTAAAGAACATCCGAACAAGCCAGTGCACAACGCATAATCATAGCCGAGGTAACCCTGGAGAAACCGTATATGATAAATTGAAGCGCATGACAATATTCTATATTATGGTGCCCGAAAAATTCGAATTTTTGAATTTTGCTGTTTAGACATTCCGCTAGTCCGTTTTGTGTCTGAAATTTAATTTTCTTAGTTTTCCGCTTTTAAAAAATACAAATTTAAGGCTAAAAAATTCTTTTACCCCTACAAAATATTTTTGGTTTGTTGAGGAATAGGCCCTAAATATACAATTTAATGCAAATTTAGACAATTTTTTTGAAGATGTCGAGCTTAGAATGAAAAAATGTGTAATTTAATTACAATTAATGATCTCAAATGTCCCCTAAACATTTTTGTTCCTGAAATAATATGCGCAGGATCGACATTAATTAACTAGCTAGCATCCTTTTCAGCTATATAATAGCTAAACATACATTTTTAAACTACAGAAATCTTTATACTATAAAAAGTTTATTTGTTGTGTAATTTTATTTCACTCTTTTTAATCTCTCTCTTTCTTAAAATTTAACTGCTTTCAAAATACTCATCGATCGTACCGGATAAACTCAAATCTATGAAGGCCTTAAAACTCTTAACTGCTTTCAAAATACTCATCGATCGTACCGGATAAACTAAAATCTATCAAGGCAATGGCCTTAAAACTCTTAACTGAGATATTCTTACAACACGATATCCGTAAAGGAAAAACTCGATTCTACATTTATTACAATATTCACACCTAATTCACACCTAATGCTCGATAATTATTTTAACACTCTTTACAATGGTATCATTTACCAGCTAATTAACTGTACAATAGCTCTCGAAAAATAACCCTAAATTAAGGTAGGGAGAGGTCCAGCTGACACGACTCTTTGCTCGCTTCAATACGTGACCTGAGCCGAACGCCTCGACTACAGGTGATTTCCTACCTGCGCACCAGAGGGACAAGGAAAGGAATTTCAGAATAAGGATCAATGCCTTGTAAAATCTGGATTCTAACAGGTGAAGAGATTCTCTCTCAGTAAATCTTTATTGCGGGGCTTAATACTCTTTTAGATGTTGTTGTCGACCGTGCTCAGATCTTCAAGTAGGCTGAAGGAATTATATAAGACAATGATGCACTTTTTATTATGGGCAAATAGCTAAAAGAAAATCGATATAAAATCTACTCGGATTTTTCTCCGTTAAAAGTTAAAGTCCAAAAAGGAAAATATTTAGAGGTTCGCTCGAAGCGCATCGAAGTATCCCGAAGGAAGTAAGAAAATGTTTGATAGCACGCACAAACAGGTGAGTCAGAAAGCTGGGACTCTTATAGATAGGAGAGGGAAGTTGACTTTCATCGAATCTTAGAGGAACTTTCCTTTAAGGAGATAAATTTGGGAACTTAGGTTTCTTAGGCCTAAGAGCACAAAGTTATCCCAAGTTCTCAGAGAGCTGTACGAGAGAATATAAGAAATAGAATTTCTTGGCTTCCCTTGAGCCACTTCCCAAGACCTGTTGCGTTTGTCACGCAACACCCCGAACCCACGTTTTTGGGCCGCGCGAGCCTTTTTATGGACCGCGCCCCATTTTCAGACTCCCACTACTCTCGAGAGCGTTTTAGTGGGAGGCTGCGAGTCTGCGCTCTTTCTCTGCCCTACAGTGATGCGATTTTATCTAGAGTAAAGCGAGCAAGCAAGAAGTTTTGCCTATGAGAAGGCTTTATTATGTAACCCCCTGGTTACAATATATATTTCTTAGATTATTTACACTGGTGATGAGAACTTAGTCTTCATTCACGAAATTAGCGATCTAAATAGCAATGACGATCACTGCCAAGAATTATTCTCATTTTCACAAACATCAGATGATAATGATACTGGTCCATCTTCTAAGAAAAAGAAATTGGTATGTATTAAAACAAAACCACTCTAAACAAATTTATAAACTAGAAAATTTAATCTTGACATGTACAAAAGATTAATATATATCAATTTGAATGCATTCGTTGTTCTAGGTCACAGATGAGCATATGGATCACTACGAACCAGTGCTGCTAGATAGGAGGAAAACTGATAATGATGATTGGACCAAAAGAAACATAGAGAAATTAGCCCAATCACCACCAAGGTGCAAATATAAACACAATTGGATTGCCGAAAAAACAAGCACGAAGGCTAACCTTCCAAGGGAAGAGTTTGTCAGACAAAAGGAAATTCGTACTTGAAATGCTGTTAAAAGATGACAATCTATTGAAAAATATAAGTGAAAAGAATTTCCTAATACACCTTGAATCAGTGGAAACAGATTTGGCAAAGCTACCGCATTTGCTACTTGATGAAAAATTAAAATATATTTAGTCCAAAGGTACTTTGACAGCGAGGCGTGGGAAAAATTTAGAAAACAGTTCAATCTGTGGAAAGGTGACTTTTAAGTGTAATCAAATTGACCTCTTGCTATTGAAATCTACATCTTTCTCAAAATCTAAGGAAAGTAGGCACTTTTATCTCAATCTGAGAAAATACTTTAGGAGTGAAAAAATATTAAACTCCAACACTCAGAAAACTAACTTCCCTCAAATGAAATGCTTATTGCCTAAAACTGCTAATCATTATCAAGGTATATTAAATAATATATACTTCCATAAACTACCCTGCCAGTGACGGAATCACGCGAAACCATCCTGTAATCTATCTGGAAAACGGAAACGTCTACCAGTTCGTGTTATGTGATGCTGCTGGACTTGAAGATCAGTTTTATGCTTATTGTGTCGATCTTCGCTGCCGAGAACAGCTTTGCGCTGAATTTCTGTATCCGTGCTTGTGGATGGTATCTGTCCTGGTTCGGTTTTTGAATCTTCATCGAGGATGTAGAACGGTTTTAGGCGATCACTAGATACAGTGATATCTCGTTCTTGCACACGTACTGTGAATGTCTTTGCGGATCTTTGAATTACTGGAAGCGGTCCTTCATAGGGCTGCTGCAATTGCCTTTTTGGAAACGCCCAGGCGAAAAAGCACGCTCGAACATGTTTTTAAATCTTTAGAAAGAAAAGACTGTTTTGAGCCATGACGTGTGTCACTTATTGGTCGAAAAGAGGAAAAATGCTTCCTCAGTTCTTGAACGTACTCCGAAGTACTGTTCATACCTACACTTTGCGAAAGGAATTCTCCAGGTAGTCGAAGAGGCTCACCATAGACCAACTCTGCTGCTGTTGTTTTCAGATCTTCTTTCCATGCAGACCTGATTCCCAAAAGTATGACTGGTAACACGTCAACCCATTTCTCTGTCTCGTGGCACATGATGGCAGCCTTGAGCTGACGGTGCAATCGTTCCACGAGTCCATTCGCTGCAGGGTGATACGCAGTTGTCCGGAAATGTTTTGTTCCAGTGAGGTTGTTGAGTTCTTCAAAGAGTTGCGACTCGAATTGTTTCCCTTGATCCGTTGTGACTCGAAGTGGTACTCCGAATCTCGCAATCCATCCTGTGAAAAAATATTTTGCGATAGTTTTCGCTTCGATGTTTTCCACGGGAAAAACTTCAGGCCACCGGGTGTACCGGTCTATGCACGTTAGGCAGTAGTTGTACCCTTGAGAATGAGGCAAGCGGCCCACTATGTCAATATGCACGTGCTCGAATCTTGTGGACGGTAACGAAAATTCTCCAATCGGTGATGCGACATGTCTTGTTACCTTTGAACGTTGGCAATGCGAGCAACATTTTGCCCAATTTCGACAATCCTTCTGCATTGACGGCCAAACGAATCTTTGTGCGATGAGTTTGGCAGTCGCTCGAATCCCTGGGTGTGCCAGATTATGTACAGAGTTGAATGCCACTCTTCTGAAAGGTGTCGTTAAAAAAGGTCTTACCGAGTTCTTGGATGTGTCGCAGTAAACTGTTGCGTTGGATCCTGGAATTGGTACTTTCTTTAACAACAGAGAAGTATTTCCCAATAAGATGCTCTTGAGTTCCTTGTCGTCAATTTGCGATGCCGCGAGAGACTCATAGTCGATAGTTGACGAGAGCTCTTCTACCCTCGATAGTGTGTCAGCGACTACGTTTTCTATTCCTGAAATGAATTGAATGTCGGTTGTGAACTGAGCAACGTAGTCCAGGTATCGGAACTGACGGGGTGAGCATTTCTCTGATTTCTGCTTGAAAGCGAACGTCAGAGGTTTGTGATCAGTGAAAATGGTGAATTCTCTGCCATCCACCATGTGCCTGAATTGCTTTACTGCTAGGTAGACTGCCAGCAGTTCCCGATCGTAGGCCCCGTATTTTTTTTGAGCTGGGCTTAACTTTTTTGAAAAAAATGCCAGTGGTTGCCAATCCATTCCAACAAGCTGCTGAAGTACCGCTCCCACGGCATAATCGGATGCGTCGCTGACTATAGCCAGTGTTGCTTTTGGGTCCGGATGCGCGAGCATGACTGCGTCTGCCAAAATTTTCTTACATGATTTGAAAGCTTCGACGGCCTGCTCAGTCCACTTCACGGACGTTGAACCTTTTACATTCCCTTTTAGCAAATCGTTTAATGCTGCTTGGAACTTGGCTGCTTTTGGGATGAAACGCCTATAGAAATTCATCGCACCCAAAAATCGACGAAGTTGCTTGACGGTCTGAGGTTGCGGAAAATTTTTTAAAGCTTCAATTTTATCAGGCAGTGGTTCGATTCCTTCGCTGGAAACTCTATGACCTAGGAAATCGACCTCTGTCACGTTAAAAATTGATTTCGCGGCATTAATTACCAGACCGTACTCCTTAAATCGCTGAAACAGTACCTGCAGATGCTTACGATGTTCTTCTTCGGATGTTGACGCAACGAGTACATCGTCGATATATACAAAACAAAAATCCAAACCACGCACTACTTCGTCCATAAAACGTTGAAAAGTTTGACCTGCGTTTCGGAGCCCGAAAGGTGTAAACGGAAACTCAAATAACCCGAAAGGCGTGATTACGGCAGTTTTGTCAATATCTTCTGGGGCGACTGGTATCTGATTGTAAGCGCGCAATAAATCGATTCTTGAAAAAATTTTCTTTTCGTATAAATTGTGTGCGAAATCTTCAAGGTGGGGTACAGGATACCGGTCTGGTAGAGTCCTATCATTTAGTGCGCGATAGTCACCGCAAACGCGCCATTCGTCCCCCTTCTTTGGAACCAAGTGCAAAGGAGAGGCCCAACTACTTTCTGACGGTCGTGCCGTTCCAAGTCGTAACATCCCCTCGAACTCTTTCTTCGCTATGCTGTATTTATCACTGGCTAATCTACGCGCACGATGAGCGACTGGCGGACCCGGTGTGGTTCGGATATGATGAAAAACCTTGTGTGTTCTATTCGCGGGAGACCCTTCTGGACGTATGATTTCGGGAAACTGAGATAGAAGTTCGTGGATAGGCAATCCGTCGGAGATAGTCTTTACACTTTCTACAGGATCTTTTACCACGCTACCCGACGATGTTAAAAGAGTGGTACCGTCAATAAGGCGAGCGTTACCAACGTCGACCCAAAGTCCATAATGGGCTAAAAAATCTGCACCAATAATTAATTTTTTTACATCCGCAACTACGAAACGCCACACTAAATCTCGTCGAAGTCCGAAATTCGGCGAAATGGTTATCATCCCGTACGTTCCAATTGTTGAACCGTTCGCGGCGTACAATTCATAAGGAGTCCTTTTCCAAATTCCGCGCACTCGCGATCGTGGGTACACACATACATCCGAACCAGTATCAATTAAAAAACGATCTTTTGTTTCACGATCAGTCATAAAAAGGCGGCGCGAAGACGGGCAGGTATCGACTACCGCCTCTAACGATGGCCCTGTCCGTTTCCCGAGTTATATGTGCAGGGTTTAATGCATTTGCTTGCCTTTTCACCGAAACGCGCGTGATACCAGCAATTGCCATTGTCCTGTAATTGTTTTTGGTCTGCTCGCGAGCGCGATCGCGATCGCGATCTATAGCGTTCTGACCGCACGGAACGATTTGAATTTTCTCCGCGCGAAGTTACTGCAGCTACTTCGCGTCTCAAATTTGTGATTTCGTTTCGCAATTCTTCCACCATTGATTGAAACGAAGATGGCATACTAGTTTCAAGTACGTGCTTCCGAAAATCTATCTCGTTAATTGAGTCAGCCAGATCGGCTACTGTATCGAGGCTCGACTTCGATTGCCCGGCGAGAACTGCTTGAATGTGGTTCGGCAGACGACCGATCCACAACGAACGCACTAAACTTTCCGGAACATGCGAACCTGCCAATCCTTGCAGATGCCGCAAAAATTGTGACGGTTTTCTATCTCCCAGTTCGAGGTTCGAGACTTGCGATTACCAGATTATATTGGACCTTATCTGCTGTAACTTTGCTGACCTGGAATGAAGCCTCCAGCTAGAAGAACCACAGCTCCGGTTCCTCGGCGTAAAAGGGTGGCACCTTGAAGAAGGTGCAAACAGCTGCAATACCAAAGTTTCGCATTTCTTCTGCCTGCGTTTCTCCGTCAGGCATTTTCAAAATAAAATGCTAACACTCACTCAAAACAATGTCCTAGTCACTCACAGTCACTCACAGTCACTGCACTATAAGCAAGTTTGCCTAAAATGTATGTCACAGTCACTGAGCGTCACTTCGAGTTAGCGTCACTTCACTTCACAAAGTTTTTAAACGTTTTTTTTTCGCGACAAGATCACGTCGGGGTCACCTATTATGTGGGTAAGGTGACTCTTAAGTGGAATAAACCAACGACTGTTCAATAAAACAATTAATATGTATTTATTAACTACAAAATTGGAGGTGTGCATGAAAGAATGGTGCGTAATTGATGCGTACAGAGCGACGGACAAACGATTACTGCCTGCGAACCCTGTCGGGTCCTCAGCCCCCATCTGTAGGGTAATAAAATTGACCTCTTACAGTTGAAATCTACAACTTTCTTAATAGCTAAGTCACGTAGGCACTTTTACCTAAATCTGAGAAACTTCTTTAAGATTGTAAAAATAATAAACTCAGAAACTCAGAAAACTTACTTTCCCTAAATGAAATGCTTATTACCTAAGACTGCTAATCATTATTAAGGTATATTAAATAATATATACAGTGGTTCCCATAATCAGAAATAGTTTGTTGTTGAGGGTTGCGAGGCACACAGGTATCCCGATAATTCAGGAACCTTGGTTAGTTCGAAATACCATAAGGGATTAGGGGCGGCTTGGTTTTTATACCGGGAACCCAAGGCGATCTAACTGAGGGCCTGCATACTGGCAAAGGGAGTCAACGTTGACCCGCTTCTAGAGCTATGTTCGAGAGACCTGCTGGTGATAGCCACAGATCTGGAAGAAATAGGGATGCTAGTCATGGTTTCGGCCCACTTTCCATATGACGCGCTAGTTTTGGAGACAATGTAAAGAAGTGGAGAATCTCAGACGAACCCACTTTCTAAGATCGCTCACAGACAGAGTTCGAGTTGGAAACCAGCGTACCCGCGGGCCCTAAGTGTGCCACAGATCCAAGAAGAACGGACTGAGGACCAATTTTCCTCGAAACTGAGGAATGCACTCACGAAGGTGTCCAGGTCAATTAGAGACGTGGACACCCTGGAGATGGCGGCCAAGATTTTTACTGAGGCCATTGGATCTACCTATGAAAGTAATTGTCGACCCACAGAAGTCCAAAAGGCTGAGGAGACACACTGGTGGAATGGGAAACTCGAAGAGCATCGCAGGGAAATAAGAGGGAGGTTTAGAAGTGCCAGTACTGGCAAAACAGATAAATTATAAACCTCATTTACGACGATGAGGGATGAATACAGGGGTGCAATGCGTCAGACGGAACAAGAAAGCTGGACCAGCCTTTGCAAACATCGAGAAAGGAGCAGAGGCGGCTAGACTGGACAAGCTGCTCTCTCTAAACCCAGATGCTATTCTCGGCGCTCTGAAATTGCCCGACGGGAAATACTCATCGTCGGACGAGAAGACCGTGACACACCTGATTGAGGCACATTTTCCGGGCTCAATCAGGTTTCGAGAAAAGGAGGCGATGCCTCATGTGGCTCAACTGGGTCCGAAATCGCGGCTAGCCCACCAGCTTATTACCCGCTCAAGGATCAGCTCGGCCCTGATATTTTTCAGTCCTTACAAGTTTCCCGGTCCGGATGGCATATATCCGGTCTTCTTACAGAATGCTGGAGAGATCATCATAGGGCCGCTCGTTAGACTTGCTAGGGCTAATCTGACAGCGGGATTTATTCCGACGGCATGGAAAGGTGCGAGAGTAGTCTTCATTTCGAAAGCAGGCAGGATCGGTTATACTTGAGCCAAGGATTTCCGTCCCATAATCCTCACGTCCTTCCTACTAAATACAGTGGAAAGACTTGTGGATAGATATATCCGTGACAAGCTCTTATCATGTAGGCCACTCCACAAGAAGCAGCACGCCTACAGGGCTGGTCAGTCGACCGAGACGGCCCCAAGCAGAGCGGTAGACCTAATGGAAGGAGAACTGAAGAAGAAAGGCCTAGCGATTGGAACCTTTATGTATATCGAAGAAGCCTTTAACTACATCTCTAGCAAGGTGATCAGGGCGGTCGTGAATGCACATGGTGTGCCTATAGCAGACGTGGAATGGACCTGTCGCATGTTGGCCAAAAGGAACCTAACAAAGACTAAGGGTGATACCTCTTTATGTGGAACCGTAGACTCAGAATGTCCACAGGGAGGCATTTAATCGCTCCTGCTGTGGTGATTGGTAGTGGATGAAGTTCTTCATCTGCTCACGAGTCAGAGCTAGCACGTTATAGGCTACGCATACCATATACTGGTTATCGTGCCTGGTCAGCATTTGGATGCGCTCCTCGGAGTATTGCAGCAAGCACTAGGGATAGTGGATTCATGGTGTAAGATAACTGGGCTATCGGTCAATCCGAGTAAGGCAGACGCTGTTGTTTTCACCAGAAGGTATAAGTTGGGAACCATAAGTACACTGAAACTTGGAGGACAACAACTGGGAATCAAAGAACGAGATAAATATCTAGGAGTAATTCAGGATAAGAAGCGATCATGGAACGAGCACCTGGAAAACCATTGCAAAAAGTTAGTAGAAACTCTATGGCTCTGTAGGAGAGTCATAGGGAAAATCTGGGGCTTGAAGTCTTGAATGGAAATGTTAAGGAGACTGATTCGAAAAGGCGTCACTGGTGCCTCGAAGTCAATACTTACTATGGCATGGGGTTTAACAACAGGTTTGGAGACCCTTCATCTCGCCATTAAGGCAGTCGCTGCGAAGGCGTCCTGGAGATTAAATATGACAAAGGGCGGAAGGATCTCGACAGTAGTGCGGATCCCAACCGCCATCGTGAGTAGGCCGACCCTGAACATGCTCAGGGACAAAACGCCTACTCGCTATCTTTTCGACAAGAAGTGTCGCGTTGACGTATCCGCGAAGGGGGAATGGTTTAACGGTGAGGCACGCCTGCTCAGTGATTGGAACAACTGGTTTACAGATGGCTCAATGAAAAAGAAGAAAGCAAGAGCGAGCTTATGTCGTAATAGTAGTGGAATAGACTTCACATTCCCGATGAGATCTTATACCACAGTCCTACAATCTGAGATTATGGCCATGCTCCA
>JAABKJ010012835.1:0-10436 GCA_011634705.1 Andricus grossulariae
TTCCAACACTGCCATAAATGATGTGAAAGATAACGATCTGTAATCTAACGATGTGTACCAGTCACCAACTAAAAATCGTGTTATGACGGTCATATTTGAACATTTTTCATCGTTTTACCGCGCGTATGTTGATACCTTTGCCGCATTCTCATTCGCACCAACCACGTTAGCAAATAAAATAGCTATGCCAGCTACTTTAATTTGTTAGAAAATTCAATGAGCGGTAGAGATGACTAATTTCTTAGTAACTCTGACTACTAACACATGAGTAACTTATATTAGTCCCGAATACTACAGACGCCTTTCTAGACCGACTATTTGCTCAATCAGCGTTACTAACTAAATAGATGTCAGAACCAATAAAGGCTTTACTAATAAAAAGAAAGTAGCTTCAACTATTCATTTTTCTCAGTCCATCGTGAGTTCCCTGAGAACCCGAAAAAACTATGTGTGGAACCTGATAATCTTTGTGGAAAAAAATATTTTCATAGAATTTGTAGAGTTGATGGAGCAAAAAGGTTGTGACATGTCACATCAAGTAAGTCTTTCCAGGACAAGTCTTCTTAGGATAAGCCTTCCCAGGATATTCCCTAGCGAGGAAAAGTGATGACGTAGCGGGATGGAAAAAATAAAACCACCCGTGATTGGCCGAAAATAGAATCTCTCTATCGTGACACGATCATTTCCTCTCTCTCTTTCCATCTCCATCGTAATCGCACGAGCGCTGCAGCCAACTTCAAGTAACTACTCTCACCTCTTTTCTATTGTCAAAATACTATAATTAATAATTATCTAGCAAATGAATTCGGTTCGCGAACAAAGGAAAATCGATCTCCGATAAAGGTATGATGAAAAATTGCATGCAAAACTAGGGTCGAAAGGTTGTAGTTGTGCAATATACTATTTAACGTAGATCTTTGTTGGCAAAACAACTTTCACGTATTCATTTATTTTCATATATTGTGCCGTGTTTCCAAAAATTCAATTTTTAAATTGTTAATGTTAGTTTTACAATTATTACAAAAATTCAAGTATCATGGAAAAATCATCAGTGAAAAATTTACAGATCATTTTTGGTGCAACAATCAGTATGTCCTAATTTTTTCTCGTATCTTGCAAAGCTTGCTCGCAAAATGAAATATTTTATTTATTTTTTATGGCTATAAGCATAACCGTTGGTCAAACACTACTGGATAACGAACTTGACTTTTCGTTTTGGTTCGTCAAAACGTGTTCCAACGGGAAATTCAAAGAGAATAATCCTTCAAAAGTTATCCAGTATACAGAGCACGTTTATTTCATATTCAAGGGGTCTCGAAACGTGGTGATTTAAAGAAATATCTGATAGTCAGTTTTCATATTCAAGTATAAAATGCGTAGCTTCTCTTTATGATAAGAATGTCCAAATTAAAACTTATTCAAGGTGAATTTGCTAATTCACAAATTTTGAGTAACGTTACCTAATAATGATTGCAAAATCGAATAGCTATAATGATTAGCCTCGAGGCTAGTTTTTTTATCGATAGACCCTAGTACAAATAAATTGACACTGCAGAGCGAAAAGCCAGAAGAAAATAAAAACAAGAAAATTCTACTGAGCTTAACGAATGATTAGCAAAAAATGTCTCCAAGTAATTATTCAATACTTAATTTTGTTTAAAAATTTCATTTTGATTCTCTAATTTTTCGCCGCCGACAGTTAAATGTTTTCAGATAAAAATGTGTTCCGCTACATATTCTTTTGTGCCACACACTCAAATAGTTCCTTATTATTGATATCTATTTAAGGATCAGACTTCGACACAAGGTGCCAAAAAAATTTTAAGAATCAAAACGGTCATTATCAACGCTCTAAATTGAACAATGAATCGACACATTTGAAAATGTTTAATCATTTTTATTTTTAATTTAGGTCGTTTTAAATTTGCTCAATTGTTATTTTGAAGATTTAACTTTCAAATTATTTAGTTTCAAATATTTGATTCCAAATTGGTAATTTTTAATGAACAGTCAAATATTGCTGAATATTATAAAATTGTTGTTTATTTCCATAAATATATTTTAAATGAAATGAGTTAAAAGTGAAATATTTCAGACGAAAACAATAATTGAACAGAATTTTAAATGGAATACAAGCGTTATGTTATTGAACAGATTTAGAATCGTCTCGTAAATTCAATTATCTCTCAATTAATAATACGCGAAATATGGTTTAATTTTAAAAATAAGAAATTATTTTTTATTATTACAGCTGATCAACCTGAAACGTATTTTATGAAAAATTTCAAACGCTTCTAATTTTATCTGTGTTTGAATCTGCAAAACAGCGTTTTAAAATGCATATCATTGAATATGTAGGCTTAAAAATAAACACATAATTTTTGAGAATTTTTATGTAAAAGAGTTAGAGTTACGCACTGTAAACTGAATGAGTTCATCATAAAAAAATTAACAAGTGAACTTGATAATAACAAAAAACTTGAAATAATTAGGCATATATAAACCACGCAAAATTGTTTGTTTGTTTTCTTTTTGAAATATTGTACAAACTTCACCATTCGGCATTGATAATACAATTATATCTTTAGTTGGCAGGGGTATGAGTGTTTTATCTTTGTTTCTCAATAGAATTCGTTCATCAGAAGGAAAAGTATATCTTCGAATTCGGTATATCCGGCTCGGATCCTTTTTTAAAATAAGTCTGACAAATCTATGTTCTTCAAGTGTATATCCAAGTATGCGAAGAGAAGAAGTATCGCTGGCAGGAGGAGACCTGGACCTGGCATGAAGAGAAGGTTCGGGAGGAGGAGATCCGGCAGAAAAATTAGATCTGGCAGGAGAAGGAGTAGAAAGTCTGCCACGAGGAATATTAGGAATAGGGTCGCCATTATGCACACAGTCGAACTGTGAAGTCAATTCTGCAACAAGAAACAGAGGATTGAAATTTCCTAAAGTGCACAATTCATGTTGGTATATCATGAGTTGTAAATGTAGTTGTAATTCTTAGTGTATATGTCAAAATCGTTGTCTACTGTTTACAACGTTGTCATCCATTTCTGCTTATCTTAAAAAAAGTGATTGTTATACGTAGAATTTCACGTGGATTCCCACGTGAATTAATGTTTGTTGGAATTATAACTTTATTTGTGGGTGATTCTGAAACCAATTTATGAAGATATCTTGAAAATTATTTATAAGCTAACCCTGCCGATTGGATAGAATCATGAATTCAGTGTCTCTATTTAAAAAATTCCTAATTACGATCGAAAAGAAATCCATTTTATCACGATTAATCTTTGCAGAATAAGCAAAAAAAAAATTGACAATTAAAAAATGAACTTGAAAAAACCTCACTTTTTGGCTCATTAGGGAAAAGAATAACACAATGAAAAAAGAGGGACAAAGAGGGAGGAAGTCAACCAAAAATCAATCTCTCACTTTTCTCACTTGGTCAAATCATAACTATGTGATGTAGGTAGTATCTGAGAATTCCTTTTTTGAATTTGATTCTTCATTTCAAGAATTATCTTGGATTTCAATTTTTTGAAATTTTTAAAAAAATTCGAATTTTTTGAACTATTCACATATTCTATATTAAACATTCTTCACGTGACTTTTTTAATATTTTCCTTTTTACTTATCTGAATATTATGTTAGATAAATAAACCAACCATTTATTTTTTTATTTTTTCGAAATGTTCATAACTTTCCTTTTTCAATGTAAGTCTGACTCACTTAGAGATAAACTAAGTACTGTTTTGATTAAAATGAGATGTTTGGGAGGGGCAAGGTAAGGAAAGATTTTTTTTAAATCTTTTTCTCTCACTAAATAGTTATCAAATTAATTACATTAATATGATTATATTATAATTGTCTCAAGAAAAATTTAATTCCAATACTTATCAATCTTTACTATTAATTATTATTATTATAATGTGATCATGACATCTTTTTGATATAAATTAATCTTTTTTCTGTCTAAATTCAACGTTAATATATGACGTGACTTTCTGCACGACACGTCGTAATATTCATTTTCTGTTGATTTCTTCAAGTTTTGTAAAATAAAAGTAAAATTTAAGTTTTCAAAGCGTTCTTTTCATCACTAATTGAAATAATGTTGTCAACTATGTTTTTCAATATTTACATTGTGATTCAAGCAACTTTTGTAATTTCTAAATGGTGTTTTCATGAATGTGCAAAGGATTGAAACAAACACGCAAACTTTGGATTTTTTCAAATGGAAACAGATAGAGGGAGTTCACCTTTTTCTAAAAAAATAAAAGAGGATTATATATCTTTTTAATTTGTGACATTGATTGTTCTATCATGAAAAAGAAAACAGAAAAAGAAAGAATTCAAGGAGATGTTATTTATAAAGAGAGAAGGAAACAAGGCTATTGATTGAAAAAGGGACCACTCAATATATAACAAAGAACGGGATGGAGTAATTAACTGATTAAAATAGTTTTCTTTGACGAGATAACAGAAAGAATTCTTTCCTATTAAGCAATCAATTTCTCAATAATTATATTGAATTACATTGAACCTAATCAAGTTTTTAGTTGACTGATTGACACATTTCAATATATTTAATGTACCGCTAGGACTAATGATGTGTATCCCAGTCAAATAATTCAAAAACCTCACGTCTCGTATCATTCGATTTTATTCCCATTTACCTTTTTGATGTTCACCTGCTAATTTTATAAAAGAATACAGATTTCAAATAAAATCATCGGAAAGCAAATTAATATCTTACACGATCTACTTTACCTATCAAATTCCTATTTCTCACTTTCTACCTATTATCCATTTATATGAAGACCAATTTTTGTGTTTAAATTTCATTCTGATATTATCACTTTATTGGACTATCTTCATATTGAATCAACTGAAATTGTTTATTATCAAATGTTCTATATGGACTCTATTTTATATTTACGTATGTCATGCACAATTAAAAAGGTACCATCAGTGCACGTCTAAATTTGGACGAGCACAGTTGCACAAGCTTCAAAAAAATTTGATTGAAATTATAGGTATATAACACTAGTAATAATTTCAAATAAATTTGTTTTATTATATTTATTTCATTCTGGATTCCATTATTATATTCACCAATAGCATCCAGGATAACCGCCAAAGAAAAGGACCAAACAATCTTCATATTTTCTAATTATAAGAGAAACTGCTTAATTTATCAATAAAGAATTTGATGAACAGCGGAAATAATTAATATTTTCCTGCTTCATGAGTTTATATATAGATTTATGCAATAGTCGGCATCTTTTAAAATGCAGTTATCATCTTGGTCTTCCTGAGATATTTACATTGGAATATAGTCAGATTCAAGGAAAAATATTTCGTTACATATTTAATTAGAACCAATGTCACCATTTTTTCTTCATCAATGAGCCTGAAATCGTCGAGATTTGATGAAACTTGTAAATATGAGTTTTCACATAGAATCAATGCCTCCTCATTGAGATAAAAATGTGAAAAATTTATTTCTATCTACATTTATGACAATCAAGCTGCCATAAATTAATAAAAATGCTTTACGATACATCAGCAATTACGTAATATTTATTTATGCTCTTGGTCTAGATTACATATTTGAATGTTGTAGATTTAGTTTCTGCGCAGATATTGTAAACGATTTCTTTTCTGGGAGATCACTTATTTTTATATGAAAAATAATATCTTGTGAAAATAAATTTTTTCTAAACAACAATAGTTATAGTTATAACCATTCATTTGAAACAAATATTCGTACATGACAGTTTGTATTGAATGGCATAGCAAAATTACAAAAAAAATTATTTTGTCACTTTGCAAGTTTGGAGAAGACAGTTTTGTAACTGCCGATTCTATCATAGAAACGTATTTCCGCATGATTCTGAAAATTGTCATAAAAAGTTAACAAAATTTCAATAACAATATATTGGTTTGAACATTCATTTTTTCAAAGGAATAGAGAAGCCTCTTAAGCTTTTTCACATGTAGTTGAATTTAATATTTTAAATTACTATGCAAAATATATATTCGTTCATAAAAACTTCAGAACTTCAAAAATAATTTAATTGTTTGAAAGTAGTTTTAATAAAGGAGCATTTAGATATTTGCGAGACGAAATTAGAGTCGCCTTCGGTTTTTTGATTTATAATAAATTACAAAAATTTTATATTCACAGCTATAGGATAGATATCAATATAACTCTAAGCGGTATCATAAAAAATTTCCAAGGTTCAAAATATCGCGCAAGTTACATTCCTGCAACGTGCAATAGGATAAAATAACTGTTTACAGAATCGCGCATGGAATAAGCAGCATGGTAATTTGCATAAAAATATAAATTGTTTATAGACATTCGTTTGCTGGACGACAAACTGGGTTTTTTCGCCGGATCTTGACTTTACTTGTTTAAAATCCTAATATAAATTTAAAAAATTAATACACTTAGAGAAATGTCCTCTTGCATCAAAAGGATGCATTTTGACTCAAATGAAATTTTCTACCTAATTTAAGTTTGAGAGGATTTTCATTTGTCTCTAAAAAAACTTTTTTTGCGTTCGACATTATCTATTTGTGACAAACTTCATCTAATCTTGCAGCCAAATAATTTTGTTTGTATAAAGATAGTTTTCAGTTGGTCTGCAACAAAACAGGCAAGAAAAAGATGCCCTTCTTTCAAGACAAATTTCAAGATCTCAAAGATTTCAAAATTTCAAGACAAATGACTTTTAGAGTGGCGTCTCCGTTCTCCCTGTCATAAGAGTCGGAGCGCCACTCGAGTAAGAGCGTAGAATGACAGTAAACTATATTCGTGCTGAGTTGATGTATTCGCCTTTTGGTTTTAGGTTCAGCTGTCGGTTTCGGTTTATGGTTTGCGTCCGCCAAAATTCTTGTTGTATCATATACACCACGACTGATGGTCCGAAGGTCGGACTCTTCGCAAAAATCTGCACTAGATGCGTCATCAAGTTGAGCCAGATCTTTGGGCTTGAGAGAAACCTGGAACTCAATGTTTCACCTAGTCTTAAGGCATCGCGATTCTTCTAGTGGATGCCTGCCCGCGATTGATCTCAGTATCGCTGGCTGCCAAAAATTCAGTTGTTTTATTTCAATGTTATTTTTCATAATTAAAGCAAAAAGTACGCATTCCATCAAAGAATATTTTTCAACGTAGTTCGTTGTTGACGAAGCAAGCTTCACCTATCCATTTCTTTTCGTATCTTGTGCCATTTTTCCGAAAATTTTATTTTTCAATTTTTGATTTTATTCTTACGATTATGACAGAAATTCACGTCTCATGGAAGAATCATTAGTAACAAATTTTCAGATGATTTTTGGTGCAATAATCATTGTATCCTCATTTTTTCTCGTATCTTGCAACGCTTGACCGCAAAATAAAAGCTTTTATTTTTTTATTTTTGCGGCTAAAACCAGAACCGTTGGAGATTTGAAGAAATATCTGATACTCAGTTTTCATATAAAACGCATACCTTCTCATTATGATGAGAATGTAAAAATTAAAACTTATTCAAGGTGAAGCTGGCAATTCACAAAATCTCGAGTCACGTTACATAATAATGATTGCAAATTCAAATAGTTATAATGATTAGTTTCGAGGCTAGCTTTTTTATCGATAGATCCTTGTACAAGTAAATTGACACTACTGAGCCAAAAGCCAAGAGAAAATAAAAACAATAAAATGCTACTGAGCTTAACTAGTGATTAGCAAAAAGTTTCTCCAATTAATTATTCAATACTTAATTTCGTTTCAACATTTTATTTTTATTTTCTAATTTTTCTCCACCGACAGTCAAATGTTTTTAGATAAAAATTTGATCCGATACATATTTTTTTCAGCGACACACTCAAATAGTTCCTAATTATTGATATCTATTTGAGGACCGACTGCAACACAAGGTGCAAAAAAAAATTTAAAGAATCAAAGCGGTTCATCTCAGACAGATTTTCAAATTTAATTCACACTACTTTTTCATAAGACGCATGTATGAAGAATGGTTTAGAGGAAAATTATTTACATACAAAAAATTGTTTGAATACATTTCGTAGGGTAAATTGAATGCAATAATGATGAAAAATCAAATTTGTAATAAATTTTGTAATATATAGAGAAGCAATTTCGGTTTGATGTACAGAAATAATAGCACATTCGTTTAATTTCAATAGAGTTCAACATAATACAGGCAAACATTATCATGAATTAACTTTTAAATTATGTAGTTTTAAATATTTGATTTAAAATCGGTAATTTTGAATGAACAATCAAATATTGCTAAATATAAAAAAATTGTTGTTTATTTTCATGAAAATATTTTAAATGAAATGGGTCAACAGTGAAACATTTCAGACGAAAACAATATTTGAACAGAATTTAAAATTAAATACAAGCGTTATATTATAATATAACTATATCAATATACCCATATAACTATAGAACTATATCAATAATTATTAAACAGATTTAGAATCGTCTCGTTAATTCAATTATTGCTCAATCAATAATACTGAGAATACAGTTTAATTTAAAAAATGAGGAATTAATTTATATTTACAGCTGATCAACTTGAAACGCATTTCATGCAAAATTTCAAACGCTTCTAATTTTATCATTGTTTAAGTCTGCAAGACAGCGTTTAAAAATGCATTACATTGAATATGTAGGCTCAAAAATGAACACATAAAATTCAAATTTTGCATGTAAAAGTGTTAGAATCACGCATTGTAAATTGAATGAGTTCATCACACAAAAAATTAACACTTGAACTCGACATTACTTAAACATGTTGAAATTGAACTTATTTTAAATTGCATAATATCACATGATGTGTATCGAATTTGTGATATTTCAAGTAATTGGATATATTTTACTTTTGAACACTTCTCAAATTGCCGCGCAAAAATAAAGTCAGTGTTATTTCCCTGTTTGTCCACCACACTCAACAGATTTTTTAAATCGAATTCACGTTGTGAATAATTATGGTTCGAACACTATTCTAAAACTTTTTTTGATTGGTATTCTGTTGCTTACTGGACATTCCGGAATTTCTTTTGTGGTCATTTCTTTAACCACACCGCTGTAGACGTTTATTTTGGCCCGTTTTGGCCCATAACAAGCAGGCATATATAAACCACGAAAAATCGTTTGTCTGTTTTGTTTTTGAAATATTGCACAAACGTCACCATTGAGCATTGACAATACAATCATATTTTCACTTGGGATGGGTGTGAATGCATTATCTTTGTTTTTCAATAGAATTCGTTCATCGAGAGGAAAAGTATATGTACGAATTTGGTATATCCTGCTAGGATTATTGTTCAAAACAAGTCGGACAAATCTATGTTCTTCAAGTGTATATCCAAGTATGCGAGGAGAACTATTGCTGGCAGGGGGAGACCTGGACCTGGCACGAAGAGGTTGCTCGGCAGGTGGAAGACACCCGGCAGAAGAATGAGGTCTGGCAGGAGAAGAAGCAGAAGGTTCGCCACGAGAAACATTAGGAATAGGGTCGCCATTAGGCAAACAGTCGAACTGTGAAGCTAATTCTGCAACAAGGAATAGAGTATTGAAATTTCTTAAAGTGCAAAATCGTATGTTGGTATATCATGAGTTGTAATTGTCCATGCATATGTCAAAATGGTTGTATACTGTTTACAATGTCGTCATCCGTTCCTTTTTGGCATAAAAGAAGTTACTGTTCTACGTGGAATTCCACGTGGATGTCCACGTGAATTAATGTTGGTTGGAAATATAATTTTTTCGTTTAAAATTATTTTTTTTGCTGGAACATTATTTCTTGAAACTAAAAACTCAACTGTTCCATGCGGGTTGAAAATCGATTCTCCTTAGTTAAAAATCTATCTTTTTTGGTTGACTCAAACCGTTTTTGATTTAGGGTAAAAAGATTTTGTTTGTTGAAATATCAATTATTACGTTTTTCGTTGAGAATTCATCTTTTTTGATTGAAAATTCACCTACTTGGCTAAAAATTAAATTTTATTATTAAAAATTCATTTATTTTTGTTAATCATTCTTCACGTAAGTTCAAAAATTCAGCTTTTCTCGTAAGGGAGTTGCCAAATGTTTGCCCAGTTTAAAACAACTCTCTTTCACAGCTCTTGATTGCAGCGCCATCAACTTGGCTGTGTATCTGTTTTCAGTCGGGCTCCAAATTGAACCTCTTAAAAACAAATACTACATAACAAGTAGCTTGGTTTGATGTTATGTTGTCGAGTATTTTTGTGATTTCGTCAGTATTAATTATTAAAGTGTGATTCGAATCATAAAAAATTCCGAAAGTGAAAAGCACTTGTCGCGTTCAAAAATTTAATTAAAATTGGTTTAATAACTCCTTGTTTATTTAATAAACTATACATTATTTTACAGAATTACACTTTCTGAA
>JAABKJ010012836.1:0-10436 GCA_011634705.1 Andricus grossulariae
TTTTCAACTAAAAAAGACAATTTTTTAAACCAAAATAAACTGGTTTAATTTGCAATCAGAGCAATTAATTTTCAACAACGAGAAAAATAATTTTCAACAAAATAGTTTCATTTTCTACCCAGGAGATAAATTTTTGACCAAACATAGAATAGCTAGATTTTCATTGAAAAAGTGATTTTCAACCGAATAAAATAATTTTCAACGAAATGAACTTCCGTCTGACATGAATTTTCATACTAAAAATGAATATTCAACAAAGTAGTGGAATTTTCCACCCAAAATATTAATTGTCTGCTTAAAATAGAATGGTTCCATTTTCAGTAAAAAAAATTATAAACAACCAAATGAAATTGGACTATTTCGAATAAACTTCGGACAAAAAACAGAAGTTGAATTTTCATTATTAAAAGACAATTTTCAATTTAAAAAATATGATTTCCAATAAAATATTTAACCATGAAGATTCAAATTCAACTAAACAAGAAAAATTACCAACATAATAATGTTATCGAAAATTCCCTACCTCTCATGTTGTCCCTGACATTCATCGACTTTTTTTGACTAGTTCTAAATTGCCTGACTTTGCCTGATTTTCTGAAATTCCTTGACCTGTAGCAACCTATATGAATGAATGAAGAAATTGGAAAATCATTATTATTATTATAGATTAAGTACATAAGGATTAATTCCCTCGGAGGGATTTGTTCGAAAGTAATTAAACCATCACAGGAGAATTTGAATCGAACAAATTTCGAGCCTCATTTCGTTTCCTGTAGGGTCGCAGTTGAAACGCAAATTGCAGAAGCAGGAAAGCAATGATAGTCGTTTTTCAACACAGTCAGTCCGATTGGTCGATTTACTCTAGGGTATCTTTCCAACGTGATAGCGAGGTGCAACAAACATCAAATCAACGGAGAGAAAAAGGAGCTCTAATTACTCTACTAATTACTTCCAGAATGATGCCAACTCTCCCAGACTAGTTCTTCCAAATTAGATCACTTTTTCATTTATTTTCTCTTTAAGATGAAAAAACATGCTCATAGTGGTATACATATATACTTTTTACTCTAATCAGACTCGGCGATATGCAAAGTACTGCCAAAGGGAAAAGAAAAGTGGAAAAGTGTGGAAAAGTGAGAGAATGCAACTGGCAGAAGCAAAGCAAAAAGATTCCTTTTGCGTTTTACCATAGCTTTCCTTTGACCATTTCGAAACATCGCTTTCCTTCGTTTGAATACAGCGCCAACACCAGAGACCAAAGATATGTTTCAAAACCACTCTAGTCTCTTTGTATTCGGTACATGATAAAACCTCAAACCCTGAAAAAAAATTTTAATTTTTATCATTTTTAGATGTTTCATGGCAAGATTCAGATCTTTGATAAAAATGGTTCTGTAATTTTAGGAATCATGATGATAATCAAAATCATACAAAGAAATGTCCTCTTGTGTCAAAAGGATGTTTTTTTAAAAAGTGGAATTTCCTCTTAATTTAAGGTAAAAACGATTTGCATTTGTCACACAAAGAATTCTTGTGCAGGAAATATTACACTATTGCGACAAGCTTTACCCAATCTTCAGCCAATTATTATGATGGTGTAAAAAAGATTTTGACGGGATTCAAAAGAAAATAAGGAGAAAGATGCTTTTGTTTCAAGACATCTTTTTCTCTGGATGAATGAGGTATTTTCAAATAAAAAATATGACTTGAAAAAAAATTTGGCTTACATTTTCTTGGCTCAGATCTTTGAACCTAACTCATGCCTCTCTAAAAGATTATGGTCCTGGTTTGGTGTTTTGTCAAAGTGATTATATATTTTTTGCTGATATTTCCACAAGTTAATAGAGCTAGGTAACATATCGAAAGTACTTTCTGTTTTTTTTTTAAATAAAAAAGTTATGCAAATCTTTTGTGTCAACAAGGGAGTTTTCCGGAAGTGGTTCTTTCTTACAGGATATTTCTTACATTGTTCGATAAAGTAAACTAAAGGCTCGTAAAGTTTACTTTTTCTTGTAATTGACAAATAAAAAAGTCATGCGAATCCTTCTGGATCAAAATCAAAGTTTTTTTGAAAGACCGTAATTTGAAGAAGACATATTCTCTGAGGTGGTTGCTTCCTTTAGGATGTTTCTGTGATGGTTCTATAGAACTAAGTAATAGCGCGAAAGTACTTTTTTGTTTAAAAAAAATAAGATTAAATGCATTACAGTTAACCAGTTTTTTGTGTTTCCTTTGACAAATATATTTTCTCAATGGTTTTTTATATTCAATTCTTTCACTATCACTTGTTTTTAATTTTTGAAAAATGATTAAACTTTAATAACTGATGGCTTGGATTTTCTGTGAAAGGATCCTATAGAACTCTACGATCTCCAATTTCAAAAATAAATTTTTCTGTGTCTAATATCGTAAAAATAATGAAAAAACAAACATTTTTCCATCAAATAACTGTATTGAATATTGTTTACATATTTTCAAAATTCGAAACAGTACATTGATAGTGAATGTTTTACTCGAAAAAGGAAGCTATGATTGATTAAAATTTAGCCAATTTTAAAAAATCGATAAAAAGAATGTGTTTGTCAGTGCGTAAGTGTGTCTGTAGATTTTAAGTTTCTTCGTACGACAACTTTTGAAAAAATTGACAGATTGGATTGGTTTTTGGTATACTCTTTAACTGTGTCAAAATGAAGGTCAAGTTTCTTAGCCAGCCATTTCGGATAAAAATTCAAACTGGTAAAGCATTTTCAAAATTTTTAACAACACTTTTTCAGAATTAAAAAATTCTATGCACAGCTGTCCGTAGTATTTAAAAAAAGAAACAATTCATTCTGGTTACTTTTTTCGATACAAATCAAACTACTAGAGTTTTAGCATTTACAAAAAGTTAAAAAAAAAATTGTAATGAAAATTGTAAGCCAAACAACGTAGGATATTAAAAAAAATCCCAAAGAGATAAACATTGATTTTTGAAGACCCGATAAGATTTTCACAACAAGTTTCTGAATTTTCTTAAGTAAGCAAAAATTCGAATTTTGATAGCATAAAAAAAAATAAAAAATCGAAAATTCCATTTTGCGGTCAAACTATACCAGATACGAAAAAAGATGAATCGAGAAAAATTGTTTATTTAAAAAAGATCTACAAATCTGATCCAAATCAATTTTTGATAGGACGCGTATTTTTTGTATAAATTCGTAAAAAACAGCATTAAAAATAAAAAATATTAAATTTTTGGATAAACAACACAAGCTACGAAAAAAGTTGAATTGACAAAAATCGTGCATTCAAAAAAAATCTATAAATCTGTTAAGAATCAATGTTTGATAGGACGCGTATTTTTGGTATAAATTCCCAAAAAACAGCATTGAAAATAAAAGAAATAAAATTTTTGGATAAACGACACAAGCTAGGAAAAAAAGGAATTGACAAAAGTTGCTAATCCAAAAGAGAGCTACGAATTTGTCATTAATAAGTTTTCGATAGGTAGCGTACTTTTTATTTTATTCGTAAAGAATAACATTGAACATAAAAAAATTAAATTTTTTGGAAAACGGTACAAGGTAAAAAAAAAGAATGAACAGAAGGTTGCAAGGAGTCTGTATCATCATTAGAGAAAACTGAAATTTTTAACGTCTTTTTTAGAATAGATAGAGCTATGAATTGAAAATTATTTGGATCAATTTTTTTATGATAAAAGATCTTGACGTTTTTCTCCACTGGGAATCGAACCACAGAACTTCTGGTTCGATTCCCAGCGGAGCGAAAGGAGAAGATCTTTTTCCAGAAAAAATTAATTCGAACACAACTCGTTCACCCATAAAGGATCTACAAATTTGTTATTGATAATTTTTTAGATAAAACGAGTAGATTTTTTTCTTAATCGTAAAAAACGAGATTGAACATAAAAAAATTTAACTTCTGGCGAAAAGACACAAAAGACGAGAAAAATTAAAAGGCAAAAGTGGTTCAACCAAAAAAGATCTACAAATTTATTATAAACTCTTGTTATCAAAATATATTGAAAATAAAAAAATCACCTTTTTGAAAAAAGAAACAAACTACAATAACATTTTATTTAACAAAATTTTTCGCCTGAATTATATCTACAAATTTGCTTAACACGACTTTACACTAGAATGCGTTTTTTAAGTTCAAAATGTGAAAAAATAACATTGAAAATTGACAAATCAAATTAATGGAAAAACGCAACAAGTTGCAATACAATTTTTAATAAAAAATTTAGTTTTTCTTATAGGATGCGCACTTGTTTCAATCATAAAAAAAAGGCAATGAAAATACGTATGTTTCAATAATAATGCATATTATAGATTTTAAGAATATGAATTTATTGAAATGATATATTTTTCAGGGTAGCTAAGAACAAAATTCCATGCAGAATAAGAAAAAAATATGAAATTATTCATGCTAAATGAAATTTTTATTTCATTATGCAACAGAAATAAATTTAATATACATATGGTATAAACATAGTGGCGAGAAGTTCACATTTTGGACAAAAACGAGTGCCAAGCACGAGATCCGTAACGAGAATATGTTCATTGAAGCCGAAAGAGTTTTAACGAAAGAGAATCCACAATCACCAAATTACGATTTTCGATACTATAATATTTAAAAAAAAGCTGCTTGCAATATATATCGAGAATATGCCGTTCCAGACTTTTCGTACAAAAATTATATTAATCGGTTGTATAGATTTGGTTCTATATGAGGGAACAGCTTGAAAATTTCTATTTTTTACGGTTTTTTTGGTTTTTATCTCACAATTTCTGAGTCATCAACATAAAATTATACCCAAATTTATTTTTAAATGGTTGGTGACTCACCTGCCAAGTTTCATAGAAATCGCTTAAGGATTGCGTCTACAATCCAAAAAAAGTCCAAAACAGAAGATCATTCCAGATAAGGACTTTTGGCAGTTTTTTTTTTGTATTCGGCGGTGATTCGCTACCGCGAATCTTCATTTGACAGAATTATGCTATCCCTTCCAACTTGAACGCATTATATTCATATTCATATTTATATTTACTGAAACCTCAGCAGTTTTTACACCAATTAAAGGGTTCTTTCTTGCCTTAATATATGCTAATAAGTATATAATGTGTCTGAATATCGCTGTTAAAATTTATAGAAACTGAGTACAG
Source organism: Andricus grossulariae (assembly GCA_011634705.1). Classification (NCBI taxonomy): domain Eukaryota; kingdom Metazoa; phylum Arthropoda; class Insecta; order Hymenoptera; family Cynipidae; genus Andricus; species Andricus grossulariae. Next base: position 5,166 of record JAABKJ010012836.1, read on the forward strand.
AATTCATTTTGCTTTTACTGTTTCACGAAGTACAAATTTTATTGCATTATGTGAAAACATGCATAAGGTATTAGCCACCCCTTTCATAGTAAACACCCTCCTCTTCAAACGCCAAACACCTCATAAAATATTTCTTGTATCCTTTCGAGTGCCTCAGAATATGATGAAAATGTTGGTCACCATATAACAGATTCATACTCTGGTTTTAAAAGTACAAGACTATTACGGAAAATTATTACCATTTCCCTTTCCCTAAACTTCTTACAAGTCCTACAAAAATATTCAAGCATTTTGCTAACTTTTTTACTCGAAATTTCAATAATATAATCCTGAAATATTAATTCCGAATTGAAGGTTATCAATTTCGTATTTAAAGATGATTGGATTTATAATTCTAGAATAGGTAGCCCCTTAAATTTGTTCTAGATTAAACCGAACCTTATTCTTCAAACATCATTCATAGAAATTGTCTAGATCATTCTGTAGCTCCATACAATCACCTATTTGTTTTATCGTATTATGTCTTTGTATCCTCGACAGATAATATCATTTTTGAGGAGATCGTATCAGATACGTTATCACTGTACAAAATATAGAAAATAGATTCTGAATTCGATCCCTGCTGGTCTCCCGATGTAGGCTGATGATTTTCAGAAGACCTGCGAACTAAACTTGATTCCTATTTTTTAGAAAATTCTCAATCAGCAGAAGCATATTGGTCGGTTGATTAAGTTCACATAATTTCGTCAATAGTAGCTCGCGATTCACCTCATCAAAAGCCTTTGAGAAATCGAAGTAGATTGCATTAACTTCCCACTCTTCAGCAAACTATCATATCTAAGGTTTGTTTTCTTGTTGAAAGACTTTCATTGTTATGGACGAGGACATCAGAGTTAAGATTCTTTTATCAGGAGATAAACGGAAATAGGGATATAAATCGTCACCAGGCAGAGTCGAAAACAATCTCAAGGATATGCGCTGCAAATGTGGCAAATGTAGTTTTGGTAATTTGCAGAGGAGTCACGAACAAAAGTACCTAACAGCTAACACTGCGAGTTGTAAACAGCAGCGTAAATGAAAAAGATACGAGATGGCAGTTGGATAGTTAGAGGAGGCGACCCCTCTTATTTTCTCGGTTGCTCTCATAAACTCATAAACTTTCCAACACCAACCATTCCTTATATTTTTGTCCTCACTTGCCCCGCGATGCGAACTTCACTTTCGCAGCCGTACCAGTATCCGAAGCGCAAAATAAGACTTCTGTAACAAATTTTTAGTTGTTACGGTCCTTCGTCCGCCGGAGAAGTGAGGTGCTTCAGAACGATTTACGAGGAGGCGAGATATTTTTTTGTTAACAAAAACTTTGCCATCACGACCGATAATAATTTATTTTAATACTTCAATCTAAATTCGTTTGTATTTAATTCAGAGTATATAAAAGACGTTTGATTTTAAATTACTGGTCATTTCTGGATTTTTGTGTGAATCCAATTGTCTTTACGTATCCGGTCTGGTAATTGTCAGAATCATAATTATTTTCGAGAATCCTCCTGTTCCGATTGAGAATTACATGTAATTGCTCTGGAAGATTTCCTCTTTCATCTCAAAATTACAATTTTTTTTAAATCCCCCGCTTAAAGTCAAAATTGCAAATCATTTCAAACATTCACTGTTCCAAGTAAGAATTGTAATTCTACTGAAAAATGTCTTCTTTCAAGTCATAATTATAATTTTTTTTAAATTCCTTCCTCAAAATTTGAATTATAATATTGTTTTCGTAAATTCTCTGATCAAATTCAGAATAACATATAATTTTTTTGGCAAAGTCCTGTTTAAAATCAAAATTATAATTGTTCTCGTCAATACATTGACTTTATTTTTATCCAAAGATAACTAAGAACTATGATTCTTTTAGAAAATTCCCTGAACCAACTTATAAATATCATTCTTTTTGAAAAATCCGGGAAAATCGTAAACCTTTTTAAAAATTTCCCGTTTCAAGACAAAATTGTGATTCTTTTGAAAAATTCAATTTGCCAAGTCAGAGCTATAATTCTTTCGGATTTTTTCTTTTGGAAATTCTTAGATGTAATCCAGAATTATATATAATCGCTTCGGAAACTTTCCTGTTCCAATTCAAAATATTAATTTAAAAAAAAAATTCTTTCGTATATCATTTATTTCCTGGATACCTTTCAAAAATCCTTTAAAATTTTTTGAAATCCTACACAATTTTTTGAGAACTCTTGACATTTTCAAATCATCGTTAAATTCCTTGAAATCTTGCATAACGCCCCAAATTTTGTTGATACTCTGAAATTTATAAAATCCCTCAAATCATGTGAAACTTCTAGTAATCCAAGAAATCTTGAGTAAAATCTCGCAAAACATCCTGAAATTTATAACAGATTTCAAAATTTGTGAAATCTATTTAATCTATCCTAAATCTTTGCGAAATGTTTGAAATCTTTATGAAATCTTTGAGAAATCATTGTAATCTTTCTGATATCTTTGGAAATCTTTGCGAAATATTCTCGAAATATTTGTGAAATTATTAAAATTAATAAAGTCTTTCTGAAATATTTCAAAACTGTCCGAAATTTTTGCTGAATATTTAAAATCTTTCAAAAATCATTAAGATCTTTGTGCACTTCTTTAAATTTATCGTGAATCTTTGCGAAAAAATTCAAGTATTGGTGAAATTCTTTAAATCTATCCGAAATATTTGCGAAACTCATTAAATCTTTGGAAAATCATTCAAATCTTTGTGAAATCTTTGGAAGTCTTTACGAAATATTTGGTAATGTTTGAGAAATTTGCAAATCGTCGGAAAATTATTGAAGTCTTTATGAAATCTTATAAATCTATCAGAAATCTGTGCTAAATACTTGAAATCGTTGTGAAATTATTGAAATATTTTAAATCTATCAGAATTCTTTGTGAAGTCTTTGGAAAATTGATACGCTCCTTATTTTAGATGGGGATATGGTTAGTTGCAGTAAGGAGATAATCGTGGGGGAAATACTATAGGAGGAAGTGAGAGGTCTGGAGATGTATTTCTCAAGATAGAAAGAGAGGGGGCGAGGGAGATGGATTCAAGGAAAGTTCATGGGAGAGAGTGAGAGGGAATGGTCACTCCGCTTTCTGACCATGGGCAGCATCTGCCTTGACTAAGGTATAAGAGAACTGGTCTAATCTTGCCATACTTTTAGGAGCCTTGTCCCGACCGGTAGAGGGAGCCACATAAATACGAGGACATCCGGGAGTTTTAGTAAGATACCTCCACGCTTGGAGGCCGTCCATTATAGGAGTGAGAGAGAGAGAGAGAGAAAGAGAATGTCTCTCTGAGCTATAACGTGCCCCGTCTATCCCACAGGATAGAAAGAGGCAGAGCTATAAGCGGTAATGGAAAATACTTATTTTTAGCTTCAACTGTCTAACTTATCGGCTTGGTGGGATGGAGAGTAAATGAGAATGCGTCCTCTCTTTCTTTTGATGAGAATCACAGGCGTTTATTAAACAACACATTAATCAGTCTTACATAATTTGAAAATAAATATTGCAAAATTATTGTTTGATTCGTCGTTCTTTGGTCATATTCATTTTTTTTAGTCTTATTATTATCGTAGCAGATGACGGATACTATCACGGGATGCTGGGAAGGAGACGGGAAGAGGTCGTCGAAATGGAGGAGAGGGAGTTATTGTGCTAGAGAGGGGTTGTTTATCCTGACAGGAGAAGGGGGATTGGTTCGGGTTGTAGGAAGTTGGTCTAACCTGTCAGAAGGAGGGGGAGTTGTTCGTGAGGGTCGGGGAGAAGAAAGTTCGATCAGGATTGTCTGGACCTCTTCTCGAGTGGGTGTGGGTGGTTTTTTAGCGAGACGAGATGAAGAAAAGGGAGTGATAAAGCGAGTCGCGTAGGTGGCAATCACAGAGGTTGAGATCTGTTCTACGTGTTCATCTGAGATCAGTTGCGGGGTAGAAGAGGGGGAATAGGAGTAACAAGAAGAGAAGGTAAAAGGGAAGTTAGTTCGTGGAGGATCCGTTCTACCTTTGTATTGGACGCATGAGTGGGAGAAGGTTATGGGGGAGCATCGGGAGGTGAAAAAATACTGCCAGACTCACTTAAGGCGTGATTCGTTGAATCCCGATGAGCAGGCTCCTAATCCCATTCCTCTTCGGAGGAACTAGGTTCAGGTTCCTCGTCGGAGCTAAATTTTTCTATTCCAGAGGAGAGATTTTTGGAAGGGCAGTGTTAGGCTTTGTTGCTCCTGAGGATTTGTTCGATCCGGGTCCATACGTGAATACTCGAAGATAGGCGGCATCCGAGGTTCCGGGATGCGAATTTCTGCAGTACCCCCGGTATTCTTCGCTGACCTCTGTTAGCCTAATCCTGGTGCGCCATCCAGTGGTGAATCCGCGCGATAATAGCTTCACCTTCGCGCCGTATCAGCGGTAACGAGTTAGCTGGTATGCCAGCTGACCTGTAAAAGAAGGAAAAATAGAGAAGAAATAGAATTGTAGGCACTAAAAAGTTTACCCTAGTGGTTAGGTGCAGAAAAACAAAAATTCTTACAATTTTGTGTGAATATATATATAAGGAACTTTTATTTGGTTCTTTAAAAGCGTATTCGGTAGAGAGTCTTCTCACGTTTTTTGAGTACAGCGAGTGCAAGTCACAAGTGGCAATGCCTACATATACAAATAAGGTATGTCGAGGTTGCCAGAGTTAGTAAATAAATAGAGGGACCAAATCTGGTAGTTCGAGTTCTGACCGCAAGGGGACGCGTTTGTGTGCGTCGCTTGGTAGCGGTGTTCGATTCCCCGAAGCGGGAGATTCAGCCTGGAGAGAGAGAGATGGTGAGAGTGTGTGTGGATTGCCTTTGGTTTCGCTTGGCCCAAACGGGAAGTTCAGCCTGGGGAGGTTGGAAGTACTGAGAGCGGAAAGTCCAGCCGTTAGCCTTAAGATCAGAGCGGGAAATCCAGCCCGACCGTTCTGCCGTTCCGTGGTGGTGCGCGCCTTTTTAAACCCCGTAATGTCGCTCGGGAGTTGACGGGAGTGGGAAGGATCGAGTGGAGGGAGATGCGCGCGCTTGAGTTTCCATGGCGCTGTCCGCGCGGTATATCGGTCTCTCTCTCTTTTCTCTCTTACTCTTTGAAGTCCAAAGGGTCTAATATCTAAAATGGTTGCCCTCCGAATAAATAAACGTCGTACGCGAGAGGGTTTTCATAATTAATATTGGAAGTATCTTGCCCTACGCGAGACGCTTAT
>JAABKJ010012837.1:0-10435 GCA_011634705.1 Andricus grossulariae
CTCTCGCGGTATGCGACCCCGAAAATGTATTCGCCTCTTATAATTAGATATGCCTAATGGCCAATGGATCTTTAATCGGGATTTAAAAAGAGGGAACCTGCGGAAAATCACAACTACGGTTTTCTTCAGTATTGCACTGCAACTTTTATAATAATCCACGTAAATTTTGCACAGCGTTTCACCTCTTTGTACCCTCTTATCATAGCGCACCACAATCAATTGAAGATTAAGCCCTTACAACGACCAAGCTAGACAGATAATGAAGTTACAATGTTATAATCGCAGGACGCTGCACAGAAGGCGGGTTTCGCTTGAAGAGAGGGAAGAGGTTTTTTTACACGTTTACCTTTATCTCGTTTGAGATTAATTAATTTTACCTAATTTTCCGCAGGCTAGAAATCTTTGTGTTTCTAAGTCCTTTGTGTAGACTCAGCTGTATTCAATAGCTGAACAACAAGTTACTATGGATCCTACGAACTTCGCGAATACTCTTAACGTGCACTGTATAGGCACACTAAAGATCTGTAGCTGTTTCTGAATATGAGATCGCTTCTCATGCGGATTCAGTTGACTCCTTTTTCAGTTTATTATGAAACCTAAGCTTTTTAATACATTCTTAGTTGTATTTAAATTCACCCCACAGTACTGGTAAGTCTCTACAAGAAAATTCATTCAAATAGAGAACCGAATTATATCCTGATCTTCGTAGATAAAAAACCGCAGATTTCAATACTTTTGTGAACACTGAAGAAGCTGTGTACAGACCTAACCGAAGACAAGTAAATTGATACACTGTTCTGATAATTTATTCTGTAATCTTCAAATTTAAAATGCTTAGTTTTATTAAATTCATTTGGATTTTCAAGATTTAAAATAAATCTAAGAGACCCATCTCGTTTCGGTAGAAGAAACAAGCTAGAAATAAATTGACCATTTCATGGACTACTTTCCTCTTCTGCCCATTCAGCTTGAAGTTGAAAGATAAGCGACAATATATTATATATATCTGATTTGTCTCATTATTATTTGTGGACAGGCTTTGTTTGGCAAGGAGGAGAAGAGAAGGGCATCCTATAACCCCTTTATTCATGATAAAATTCGCAGGTCTGTGGTTGGAGCATCCCATTTTCCAAAAAGTAAACGTAATCTTCCAGCAATTATACTTACAGAAACCTTTATGTCTCCTTGTGCTCTTGTACGTTGTCTTGTTGTAGTCCTATTTGCGCTGATTCTAATGTCTCAGAAGGACCGTGCACGATTTCTTCTGCACGCCCTCTGTCGAAAAATGTGGATTTGTGTGTCGACAAGGCGGGCCCTTTGCGTTTTTTGGTGTCCGTGACGTCTGATATGTTGCCTTGGCCGAATTCTTGAGCAGCTTAGCAGATTCAAATTTTCTGGAAGATTTTCTCCGAATAGAAACTGTTACATTTTTGTAGCTTTTAGGGACTCCCTCCAAGGAGGATCCATATGAATCATATTTTTTTGTTTTAAAAGGATCTTTTCTTCCCTTACGAAGGTGTTTTCAGCTTTTTGTGAAGATGATATTACTTCGTCGTTGAGCTTGAAAGGGTTGATATCCAGAAAATTGACCGGTAACGGATATTTTATGACAATTTTATTTCGAGAACACTCGAAATATTTTCCGTGGTTGATAAATTCAAAAGCGGTGGCCTCGGTTCTCTCTCTAGCGATGGTGGACGATCTACTTCATGATCTGAAATTCCAGGAGAATATAGGCCAGTTTTTAAACAAGAGCGTGTTATTACGGTTATCTCGATCTGTTCCAAAACAACAAGTTCACCTACTGGACACGACATAAGTCAGCCCGAGATCGTTTCTGAGAGATGAAATCTCACAGATCATTGGGTTTTAAATTGCGGCTAATACTTGATACACTCGAATCTCGTGACGATAATAAAAAAGAAGAACTCCTACGATGACGGCGCACATTCCTGTGTGTCGTTTTTAATTTCTTTATCATTTTCAACAATTAGTGTTAATAATCTACGTCATCAGATGAATCAATACTGTATCTTTGTCAACGTTTATGCTTTCCCATCTCGGAAGAACCTGAACACTTCTTGCCCAAAGAAGTAAATGAGTAACCGGGCGTTGGTAGGAAACAGCCGTGTTCTTTTCGGTTATGCTTTGAAATTGTGACATGACAAGCAAAAAGTGAAGGAATTTCGAGTTGATCTATTCGGACGTGGCGCAAAATGAAATCATAATTCTCGCTTTGAATACGGAATCTTTCAAATGGATGACAATTCTGACTTGAAGCAGAAAATTTCCGAAAAGAATGATAATTTCAGTCGCGACATGGATTTTAGTAAAAAATCATAATTTTGATTTCAAAACAGGGATTTTTATACTCGAAATACATATTTGTAATATAATTATTATAGTATAATTCTTCTTGAAATACGGAATTTGCGTAAAGAATTATAATTGTAATGTTCAACTGGGAATTTTCGTAAAAAATTGTGATTTGACTTGGAAAAGTGAGTTTTAAGCATGCAATAGGAAGTTTGGAAAATAATTATAATTCTTATTCAGAAGGAAATTTGTAAAATGTCTGCTCAAATTAAGAATTTTATTTTATTTCCAAATTTCCATGAGTTCCAAATCAGAAAGGTTTGAAAACTTTTCAAATGTTTAGAAACCTTTAAAAGTCGTTATAAATCGATAAAATATTTCGAGCTCTTTCAAATTCTGTGAAAAAATGAACAATTTGCCAGAAGAAAACCGGAAAATATTTAAAAATTTAATATCTTTCGTCGGGGTAGATACTATATGAATTTTTCATTACAACGATAGATTTCGCTCAAATGTTGGTGGAAGGGCGCACAGTTCTCCTGCCGAACACGGGCAACGTAGCCGATCCTAAGAATTACAGGCCAATAACTTGTCTGAACACACTAAAGAAGATCTTCACAGCTATTCTCAATCATAGGACTGTTCGGTCAATTGGACCTGTATGGCAAGAGATTTACGAACAACACAGCTCAAAGAAAGGCGTAGCAGGAATCCGGGAGAACCTGATTATGGATAGATGTGTCTGTGAGGACACAGCACCCCATCAGCGTCATCCATCGATGGCCTGGATTGATAATCGAACAGCTATTGATTCAACCTCCCATAGACTTATCATCTGTTTGTTGTGAAGGGAAAAAGCACATCCACACATCGTGAGGTGCATACATACGTATGCGCTAAACTTTTCTTTTCTTAAATCGCCCGGATTGAAGTCGGGCACAAAGGGTTTCATTTTGACATGTCGAGACCATGTCATTTCTACTCTAGCATACTGTCGCCACATGTTGAGCGAAGACATTCCCAATGGTAGCTGCAGAGCGCGTCATACACACCCCGAGCCTCTATGGCACAAACTATCTAGTTGTCCAACTCATGCGGGAACGTCCTACATCCAAAGGCATAATGCGGCACTAAGAGAACTTTATTACCATCCCTGTCACTCTTACGGCATTGGCCCAAATACCGCTGCGCTGAACGCTCCTAGAAAAATAGAGTCAATTGTCGAAAATGAGAAGTGCCGCATATACTGAAAATTCATATTCTCGACAATTATTTGTGTTGCCCGCTCGAGGCCTGACATAGTTCTCATTGACTTCGAGAAACCAATCATGTTCATTATCAAATTTTCGGCACCATCTGACAAATACGTCATAGCGAAGAAGAGTGGAAAGAAAGAGAGGTATAACGATCTTATAAGGGAGTTGCGACGGTTATACCCAGTATATTCTCTTAAGCTCATCGTCTTGTTCATCGTCGTTCTTAAGGGTGACGAGGTTTCACTGGTTAGTAGCCTAAAAAGCATCCCTGCATGGCAAAAAAACGTGTCGCTCTGTGTTGTCAATATGAACAATACTGAAATTTTACCGCGGTCTTGCTGGGAGCAGGTGCAGTTTTTCAGATGAGCACCCGATCCCTGAAAAATCCTGTGGTTGTCCTCATGACGAACTTTTAACTATATTAACCAAAACCGATTAAATTTAATTGCATTAGTTAATCAGTCAAATTTAGGACGTGGAACGGGAATTTCAGGAAACAATTCTAATTCTTATTCAGGAGAACGAAATTAAAAAAGATCTGCGCTCTAATGAAGAATTACATTTTCATTTCCTAATTTCCCTGCTTTAAATCCGAAACATTGAAAAACATTTTGAATGCTCAGGAAACTCTGGAAGTCGTTCAAAATTATTTGAATCTTGTAAACTCTTTCGAATATTGCAAAAAAATTTAACAATTTACCGAAAGGAAACCGGAAAATAAAAAGGAATTGAACACCAGTAATTGGGTAGATTTACATAAATTTTCCAGTAAACGACCGAGTACGCCTGAAAGGAAAAGATGATATTGACAATGATATCAGTTTTAACGAGTTTGATAATTTTTTTCTTGGAAATAACTTAAATGAAATGTAAATATCTGAGCAGAAAAACATAGACGCGTCTAGTTTCGGAGATAACGAATAGAATAAATAATGTATATTCTAATTAAGAACTAGAATATCAGTTAGTTAAATTTTTTATCCAAATGTTAAGTAACACATTAATCAGCTTTTTTTGAATACGAAAGTATGAGAATTGCTTCCACACTCGTCTTGTCTTTGGCAGTCATCTTGAATTTTATTGGTGAATATAATAACATAATATATCTATAATTTTATGGTCATTTTTGAAGCTATACCCAGAAAAAAGTTGTTGTGATTCGTTCTCAATTCTATTCTGACTGCTATTTTATTTTAAACTTTCATTTTATGGGGAAATCATGTTGCTACCAAATTCGCACCATATGCGCGCGTGTACATATGGTACACTCCGGCGGGGTCAACCAAAAAATGTGTATCAATACAATAATTAGCTTTTCCTTTAATTAGAAAGGATAAGGATGGTTCCTACCTTTTTCTTCTCATTGGTGGTTATCTTCAATTTTATTGGTGAATAGAATAAAGTAATATATTTATAATTTGATGAACATTCTGTAAATTATACCGAAATTTATTCGGGGGAAATCGATAATGTGGCCTACGGGGTCATCCATTAGGAAAATTCTGAAGATTATTTCTTCATCAAAAAGGTTAATGTTCGACCAAAATGATGAAATGAGCTTCGACAGAAATGATTTATGCTCTAGAAAATGAAAAATCTAATTTTCGAAAAATAGGACAATTGTTTACCAAAGGGATACATCTTAAACTGAAATGGTGAATGATAAACCAAAAAATTAAGTTTTGACAAAGTAGTTCCACTTCCAAACAAATTGGAATAATTATTTCCTGATGCAAAATTAATTTTCACACTGAGAGAGAAATACGAATTTTTAACCAAATAGTATACAGTTAAAAGTTTGTCACAAGGACAACCGCAGGATATCGCCGGAAGCGGGTGCTAATTTGAAAAACTGCACCCGCTCCCAGCGAAATTGCGGTAAAATATCAGCTGCAAGCACGTCTCATCACCGTGAGGAAGGTGGTTAAAATCTGCGACGAATTCAATATGATGATCCCGCAAAATCCTGGTGCACTTTGAGGACAAGGAGCGACCTAAGGACCAGTGAAAACTTGGCACCTCCAAGAGCACCGATGGTGAAGACAATTAGCTCAACATAATATTCCCTGTACAACCATCACAACTCCCTCTTTCTCTTCTTTCTTCTTAGCTATGACGTTTTTGTCAGATAGCGCCGAAAATTCGATAACGAACATGGTTTGTTTCTCGAAGTCAGTGAGAACTATGCCAGGCTTCGAGCGCATAACAAAAACAATTGTCGAGGGTATGAATTTTCAGTATATACAGCAATTCTGATTTTCGACAATTGACTCTATTTCCCTAGGAGCGTTTAACGGAGCGGTATTTGGGCTGATGTAATAAATCACTCTTAGTTTCGTATGGTACCTTTGGATGTAAGTTGTTCCCGCCTGAGTTGAAAAACTAGATAATATGTGTCATAGATACTCGGGGCGTATATGACACGCTCTGCAACAATCATCGGGAACGTTTCGGCTCAAAATTTTGCATTTTGCTTACCCCTGGTATAGAAGTCAAGGCCGAGAGTTTCAGCAGCCTCATCTGCTGTTTTGTACAGAAACACCCCTTTGCCCACTTTTTGATGTTTCCTGTCCATTTTGAGAAGTATGTCTTGTCCATTTGCGACTGTATGTGCTGTATCCAGAATGATCCTGTTTCGAAGAAATTTAAGATTCAGTATTTCGCAACCACCTTGACGGCGTGTATATATACATACCAAAACAGAATAAATTTAATTGCATTAGTTAATCAATCGATGCATTCTCAGTTTCGTATTTACCAAAAGAAAAGAAAAGAAAAATCTATCAAGAGACGAACATTTTCAAAAGAGTTGAATTGTCAACAGATAAATGTTTTCAAACAAAAAAGAAAAAAATTGCCCGAAAATTCTTGAATTTTTCACCAAAATCTGTTCGAGAACAACAGTTTTACGAAAATTAGCAACTGGTTTTAAACCAGGAAGCTTGATTCTCAACAAAAAATACAATGGTAGACTTTTTCACAAAGAAATTCAGTTTTAGCCCAAAATGTTAAAGTTTGATATTGTGTTCTTCTAATTCAGTTTGCATTGAAACCGAAAACGAGTAAAATAGGAACAAAGATGAATTTCTCAAGAGGAGGGAATTAAGGGGAATAAGGGAATAGTGTGAAATCGGTGGAAGAGAATACACAAGAAAAACGCCTTTCTCCTCTTTTTTCCTTTGTCGAACTATTGTCTTTGATAACCGATTATACTAATTTTTGGAATCATTTTTCACTCGTTCATCATCATCTTGTACAATTCTTTTGCACAAGAATACTTTTGTTGAGTTCGTGTTTTTAAATCTTTTTTATAGATTTAATCATCTGTTTCTTGTTGCAGAGTTAAGTTCGAATTTTGAGTGTTCACCCGATGGCGCCCCTATTCCTGGTGTTCCTCGTGGCAGACCTTCTTATTTTCCTGAAATTCCTTCTCCTGCGAGAATGCGTTCTCCGGTCAGGTCTTCTCCTTCTACCAAATCTTCAATCCGTGCTAGGTCCACATCTCCTTTTGTCACACGTTTTACTATCCGCCTACGTGATTTAAAAATCAGAGAATTGAGGTGTGCTCGGCCTATTCCTCACAAAAATCCTAGGCGTCAATTCAAAATTGGAAGATATAGTTTTCCCCGAGTTGCACCAATTCAAGTAAGAGGAAGATATAATGTCACTGCGCCCATGTCAACTAAAGAACAATTAGTATTGTCAACGTCCAGTGGTGACAACTTTGCAATAGTCGAGGGAAATAAAACAGTTCTTCATGGAATATATAGGAAGAGTACTTGCTCTCAAGAACGGGTGAGAATGAACATGAACAGCGGCGCGGTTCAAGGGATGACTTCAGAAGAAGTCTGGAAATTTCCTTAGGGCAGAGATAACCCAATTTCAAAGAATTTCCAGATAATACTGGTAGGCCACTTTCATTCAGAACATTATTTCAATTTTTTTTTTTTAGTATAAAACTGAAATAATAGCTTGGCCACTAAACATCATTCTCGAAATTCCCTGGCTTTCCCCTAATTCGTCCATGCCCAGTTTTTGCTTATCCCCGACCGGTAATTTTTGAAGACCAGGATTTCAATCTTGTGATATTTTAACACTAGATCTATCATAATCACAATAGAACAATACCAGATCAAGATGTGTTTATTTCTTTTGATGGAAAAATATGACTTTTTAAGACAACGTCTGAATTATCGAATCTCGTCCCCCTGCGCAGCTCGGTTGGCTAGAGCACTAGACCGGCCTGCCAGGGCCTGCCAGGCCTGCCAGGGCCGCGTTTATGGCCTTCTCTTGGTGATGTCTCACTGATTTCCAGGATATAATATACCTTCGAAAGGACGATCAGGACTTTTCGAAGGTGTTAGACCCACTTTCGTCATGACGTCTAAAATTTAGGCAAGAGGGGGTGGCACCATCAAATAAATCCAGTGCTATTTATCTCACGTACTTCTTTCTTGTGCTCAGTTCCCTGCTCACATACCTTCACCCAAACTGGAGGTGTTTGGTAAAATTTTACTGCCTCGAATGCGGATATAACTAGAAAATCTCGCTTGAGAAAAAGTTAGAAGAAAAGTTGCAAAATTAATTTCCAACTCAAAGTAAAAAACGAATCATCAACAGAATCGTTACATTTTTATTCAAAACAGGTTGAATCTAATTGCATTTCTCAATCAATTTTCAGATGTATGTTTGAGCAAAAAAAAAAATTCTACTAAGGGACGAATATTCATTAAAATAGTCGAATTGTCAACACATGAATGTTTTTGAATGAGAAAAATAATTGGAAGCAATTTGTTGCATTTTTACCAAAATCACCAGAAAAATTAGCTTCAACCCCAAATAATTAGAGTTTCTTGTTAGGTTCTATCAATTCAGTTTGTATTTGAGCGAAAAACAAGTAGAAGGTGAAAAATACGAATTCTTTAAAAGAGGGTAAAGGAGGAGTATAGTGAGAAGTCTCTAATAACCCGACTATACTTATTTATTAGGAACATATTTCTCTCGTTTAAAGTCCTGTTGTGCAATTTAGGTTCATGCTTATTAGGATTTTTCTTAATTGAATTATCTGTGTCTTCTTGTGAAGTTCAGTTCGAATTTCTAGTGTTTACCTAACACAATCGCTATTTCTTGTATTTCTCGCGACAGACATTCTGCTTCTCCTGAAAAGTCTTCTCCTGCCAGACCTCAATCTCCACGTTCTTCAGTCACGCCTACGTGATTTAAAAATTGACGAATTTACCTCTGCTCGACTCATTCCTCACGAGAATCCGAGGCTGCGGTTTGAAATTCGAAGATACGCTCTGCCTGGCAATGCACCTGTTCCAGTAAAAGAAAGATTTTGTGTTATTTTGCCCAAGCGAACCGGAATACAAACTATATTATCAACAATTATATAGCAATATGAGAGTGAAATAAGACAGTTGTTTGTGAAATATATACAATGCAAAATGGTCTCAAAAAAGGGTAAAAATAAACTTATACAGAGGCGAGGTTCGAGCGGAAATGACGGAGTTTCCCTTGAGCAGAGCGCAACCAATCTCAAAGAATTTTGAAACAATAATAATGGACGACCTTTATCAACGACATTAATTAATATTTATAATTGCAATTAAATAATACCAGATAAAAATTTATTTCTTTTTTCCTACCAAAAAAGATTAACTTTTCACAAAATGCTCGAATTATCGAAAAATGATTTAATTTTAACAAACAGTCAAATTCTCAACCAAAGAGTTCAATTATTAATTTTTTCCCCACTTTCAATCAAAAGTATGAATTCGTTATCTGGAAATACAAATTTTCAACAAATAAAAATCATTTAATCAAAATAAAAAATTAGTTCATCTACATTGTTGAACATTTCATCCGAAAGACGAATATTCTGTAAAACAGTGGAATTTTCAAATCGCAAATACGGCTATTCAACAAAAAAGAATCAGTTCTTGTAGCGAGCGTCAAGCGCCCTTACTTAATAGTTTTGTGGAAACGGTTGCGGTTAAATTTTTTTTTTTATAAGTTTCAGATTCGTAGATTGGTACTGAGGTTAATTCTTTAATAATTTTTCTAACGTTCATTATAGGATTCTATAAAAAAAATGTTTTCTCTCTCAGAAAATTGTTGATCCTGTAAGCTACTCTTAGCTTAGTTGTTCTTACCTTAGTAGGAAAAAGCACCAGACTAGCAATCTGTAGACCCAGGTTTGAATTATATCGGAACTGGAAAGGAATTATTCCATACTCAGAATTATTATTTTAATGTTAGACCTATAGCCACCCTGTAATTATTCTTATCGTTCTTTTTTCTTTCATTTCCAATTTGTTAGATTAGTTGCTAGGCCCATATAATTAGTACGAATTACGACGTTGCGTCGACGATTTCCATTGCTATAAATAATTGTAACAAAATATATTCAATTTTGGTTATTACGTTTAGGCCACACTCCTCCTTTCCGCATCGAACCCAATTTAAACTGTTTCATGAATAATTATAATAAATACATCGATATGTCAACCAAACTTCAATAGTTGTTAAGTAAATTGTTCATGACAGAAATTATTGAATCATAGTAACAAGACGTTCTTACAGGTCGGTCTAGCAGTCAATCTAACTAATCTAAATTCAAAAGAAAGATTTCAACAGTTAACCCCTATAGTCAAGAAGTTAAAAGAAATATTATTCATTTTCTATGAGTGCAGATGCAATCATACTGACCAATAGTGTGTTTATGTAGGTATTTTTCAAAGACAAAATATCATACTGCTTAAATTATAACTGATTATGTGTTTAAACTTTATAGAATGCATAACAAAATTAGAAAATTTGAGCAAACCAAGTTTTTAAGAATAGAATGCTGAGAGCTTCTA
>JAABKJ010012838.1:0-10435 GCA_011634705.1 Andricus grossulariae
TGAAATAGTTAAATTTTCAGATAATAAAATTAATATTCAAAAAAAAAAAATGAAGTTTCAACTACAATTTTTAATCTTCAACCGAAAAAATGAATTTGTAATAAAATAATTCAAATGTCAATCAAACAGATGAATTTTTAAGCAAAAAGATTTAATTTATACCAAAAAAGACAAATTTACAAAAAAAAATTCAACCAAAGAGATGAGTCTTCAAATAAAAAAACATAATTTAAAAAAAAGTAGTACAACTTTTACACAAGTAGTTGAATTGTCAATTAAAAATTATCAATTTTCAACTAAAAATTATATAGTTATACTTTTAGTTAAACATAATAATTATTAACAAAAAAAAGTGTTTTTAAGAAAATATATAAATTTGCAGCCAAAGAGATGAATTTTGAACAAACAGTTGCTTTTTTCAGCTACCAAAGATAAGTTTTTAACAAAAAATAGAATAGTTTAATTTTTAGTTGATAAAATTAATTTTAAACATAAAAACGAAACATATGAATTTTCAACTAAAATTTTGAATCTTCAACAAAAAAATAAATTTGTAATCCAATAGTTCCGAGTTTCGACCAAGTAGTTGAATTTTCAGCCAAAAAGATAAATTTTCAATCAAGAATAATAATTTTTTACCAAAAAAGATACACTTTTAACCAAAAAGAATAATTCTAAATGAAAAATGTAATAATTAATATTCCAACCAAAAATATTAAAATAATAAATAAAAAAAGTTGAATTAAAGAAAAAAGAGTATTTGTTAAGACAATAGTTGAATCAATTTTTGATATATATTTTTTTCATTCTATTGATTTTCCTTTTTGATTAATTTTGAATCAAAAGTTTCACTTTCAACTAAGAAAGATAAAATTTAACACAAGTAGATTAATTTGCTACCAAAGAAGACAAATTCTCAATAAAATTTTCAACCAGAGATAAATCTTCAAACAAAACAAAAAAGATTTTTTTCACAAAGTAGTTTAACTTTTACAGAAGTAATCTAATTTTCAGTAAAAAATATGAATTCTCAATGAAAAACGTAATAGTTGATATTTCAACAACAAAATTTAACTTTGAATGAAAAACAGTTAAATTCATTCAAAAAAGTCAAATTTTAATGAAAATAGTTCAATTCTTAACCGAAGAGCTTTCAACTAAATTAATTGATCTTCAAAAAAAAAGTAGAAGGAATCTGCATCTAATTAGAAGCAATAAGGAAAGTGTAAATTCCTTAATCTTATTAAATCGAGTTAGGCGTTGATTCAAGACATCATAATTAGTGATCGTGTAAAGGTGAAGAGGATCAAGGAGATAAAATTCTACCTGTTCTATTCTCAGTTTTATGGTGCATTTCAAGTGCATTTTAATTAATTTCATCTAATTTTATTTTGTTTCCAGCGTAAATTAATAAGATAATTGTAAAATTGTGCAATACTGAAGATTCTCTTAACCGAAAAAAATGAACAGAAAAAATTTCAATCCAGATATCTTAATTAAAAGTTTAGTTATGAATTACCTGTATGGTATATATGAACAAAAAATGAAAAAATGAATGAAAAAATCATGAATGAACGTTTCTTAATAAGCGAGATGTTTATATTTTACATCATTAACCACCGGACGAATCAAAATAATTAACTATGCGTATAATAATTTGCTGTTACCTTGAAGCAACATTTTTTTTTAAGTTTAGAGAACAGAAAAACCTGTTTTATAATATTTCTAATAAGATAATGGATATATATATATAATATTATTAACATTCAGGTGCATTTTTTTGGATCATATATTATGGGTGTCAATCAATACACGAAAAGTCCGAGAATATTTTTCATGTGCTCAGAAAAGTATATTTCAGTCAAATTATTACTGTGTTAAATATGCATGAAATTTTAAGTACAATTTGAAATTCAAATTACAATTAAAATTATGATCTATATTTTGCAATTTTAAAAATTGTTTCAATTATTCATTAAATTCGTCGACTTTCTGATTCATTTTCGGGTTAAAAATTTAAGTGCTTCCTAGAACATTTGTCTTTTCGGCCTTCAATTTCAACAAATAAGTTGAAAATGGAGCGTTTTGGGTGGGAAGTAAATTTTTTGTTGAAAAATTATATATTTATTTTACAAAAATTAATCAATTTTGGTTGAGGATTTTTTTAAAAATTCATATTTACGGGTTAAAAATTCGAAGGTTTTGTAGAAAATTCCAGTATTTATTTGAAAATTCCACTGTTTGGTTGTAAATGAACTTTTTTGGTAAAAATTCATATCTTCGTATTTCGAAAATTAATCTGTTTTGCTTGATGATTTAATTATTTTGTTTAAAATGCAACTATATTGTTTAAAATTAATTAATTTGTTGAAATTTCACATCTCTGGGTTAAAAATGCAACTTTTGTTGTTGAAAATACGTCTTTTTGGCCTTAAGTTTCAACAAATGAATGGAAAATTCAACTGTTTTGATTGAAAATGAATATTTTTGTTGAAAATTAATATAATTATTTTACGAAAATTAATCTGTTCTGGTTGAGGAACCAACTATTTGGTTGACACTTAACTTTTTTCGAAAATTCATATTCGTACATCAAAAATGTAACGGTTTTGTTAAAAATTCGCCTCTTTGTCTTAAAATGTTAACATTTTTGTTAAAACGTTCAACTGTTTGCATTCAAATTAACTTGTTTCTTGGTTGGAACTCTATTTTTTTTTAAATTGATATTTTCGGGTTAAAAATTGAACTATAATATAGAACAATTTTCTTTTTTTTTAATTTGAAGAGTTCAGTAGAAAATCCAATTATTAAGTAGTTGAAAATTTTAATGTTTGATTGAAAATTAACTTGTTTGTTGAAAATTCATATCTTCGTATTTCGAAAACTATTTTGTTTCGGTCAAGGATTCAACAATTTTGTTGAAAATGCAACTATTTTCTTTAAAATAAGATTTTTCTTCAAAATTTATATTTTCGGGTTAAAAATTCCACTGTTTAGTAGAAATTTCGTCTTTTTTTTTTTGCTTGAAAATTCAACAATTAGGTTGAAAATGAACTTTTTTGTTGAAAATTCTTATTTTCGTTTGACGAAAAATTTATAATTTCGGGTTAAAAATTCAACTGTTTTGTAGAAAATTCGTCTTTTTTGGCTTGAAAATTCAAAACTTTGATAGAAAATTCAAATTTTTGGTTCAAAATTAATTTTTTTGTTAAGAATCATATTTTCGTGTTAAAAAATCAACTGCTTTGTAGAAAATTGTCTTTTTTGGCTTGAAAATTCAATAAAATTCAACTTTGGTTCAAATAAACCAAATTTCAACATTCATGGTTGAACATGGTTGAAAATAACCATTATTGTTTAAAATTCATTTCCTCTGATTGAAAATTGCACTGTTTTGTAGAAAAATAATTTTTTAGCTTGAAACTTTAACATTTTTTTAAAATGTTTTTTTCTTTCTGGACTGATAAATAATTAAATTGTTTTGTTAAAAATGTATCTATTTGGTTGAACATTTTATTATTTATTGAAAATTCAATCATTTTTTTGAAAATTGCCTGCTTGGTTGAACATGAAATTTTATGTTTGAAATTCATTATTATAGTTCCAAATTCATGTCCTTGATTACAAATTTTTGTTGAAAATTCGTCGTTTTGGTTTGAAAATTTATTTATTTCGATAAAAATTTAATTTTTTTATTGGTTGAAGATGCAACAGTTTGGTTAAACAACTCGGTTAAAATTTGAACTACTTTGTTGAAAATTCATGTTTTGAAGTGAAACTCCTTCTGGGACAATAGTGAATTTGGGACGGTAGTGAATTGAAAAAAATGTACGACCGTACGACCGTACGACCACACGACCGCACGACCGTAGACATCTCTCCGCGCTCTCTCTTTCTTTATCTCCCCCTTCTCTTTTTTTTATTATGATACAATATAATGCATTATGATACAGTATAATACATTTTCATATATTATCATACTATATTACAGTGAATCATACAATATGATACAATGTTATACAGTAGGTTTCATACAATATCACGGTGTATCGTGCAATATGATACAATATCATACCATATCATATTATATAATACACTATTGTGAAATATGATACAGTATTGTACAACTTCATAAAATATGATACAATACCATACAATGTGATGCAATATCATATCATTTGATGAAATATGATACAGTATCATACCATATGAAGCAATAAGATATACAATATGATACAATAAGGCGCGATATTATACAGTGTGATACAATATCACAAAATATCACGCGATATGATAAAACATGAAACCGCCTCATACAATGTGATACATTATGAAATGATATGAAAGAATATCATACAATATCATACTATATCATACGATATAATACACTATTATAAAATATAATTCAATATATAAAATGTGGTACAACATCATACAACGTGATACAATACCATGCAATGTGATACAATATCATATATTATGATAGAATATATTTTCTTTATTATACCATTAAGCCGTTTCCCTTTTGGGGTAGGCGTGAATTGCTCGGCTGGAAAGTAGTAATGTGTGGATGGGTATATAGGTATAGGGTAGATAGGTATATAGGTGTATGGTATAGATATTTTAGATTGATATAGAATTCTCGTGTTATTTATGATACAATATAATACAATATTGCACATAATAATACAGTATGATGCAGCATGATACGATATGATGCAACATAAGGCAATATAATACTATATTATATAGTATGATACAACACAATATGATATGATACAATATGATACACCATAATACAATATGATGTAATACGATACAATGCGAAGCAATATCGTACACTATGGTACAGTATGATAAGATATACAGTTTACTGTACCAAGTTACACTATGATGCAATATGATGATGTACTATGATACTGTATGGTACTCTATGATACACTATGACATATTATGAGACGCTATAATTGATAGGCTATGATACTCTATGATAAAAAATAATACTGAAAGTCATGATGATTTTTCAAGAAACATTTCAAAGTTAATCCATCAGAGTTGCACTTCTGCCGTGTGGCCTCACTGCCACACACTGTTGTTTTTTTTATTAAAGATTCATCATCTTTCAAATATTAAGTATCGCATTTTGTAAAAATAATTCTGACCCTAGACCTCTTTAAACCATTACAAAATAGTTAAACCAGAATATTCTAGAAACTTAGCACGGATCCGAACCACATGAGCTGTGGAATGGTCTCGATGTCGGTAACATGTCGGTAACAGGAATCTTGGATAAAAATTCTCCTTACTTATTTACTATTATTCAAGTATTTTGTATTGGTTTGAAGACGTGAAGGTTCAGAATTAATAAAAAAAATTTATAAATATAATAATGATAAAATAAATTATATTATATATATTTATATATTAATAAACATATATAATGTATATAGATATAAGATGATAAATAAATAATAATATAATGATATAATAAAGTAAATAACTTAATATTAATTATTAGCAATATATATATAAATATATATATATACATTTAATATATATTATTTATAATAAATAATTAAATAAATAAAATAAACTGGATGAACGGTATTTTCTATTTTAAATAAATTATTAAGAATGTCGGTGCTTATGAAGTATGGAATTTAGTGATATTTTTAGAAGAAATTTCGAATTTTTTAGGTCACTATACAACTAAATATCACAGGTCTATAAAAAATGCTATAAATTTTATACATCAAGAGCTAAAAGGTATGGGAAGGTCATTTGATTTTTTCCTGCTCATTTACATTATATGACATTTTAACATGAATATCAGCATAACTGACTATCCTTTTTGTATAACTACGTCTTTATTTGTTAAATATTTTAAACAATTTCAAAAAATTTTAAAGGATTTCATGCGATACCCAAGTATTTTCACGAATTTTTAAGGTTATCAGGGAATTTTAATCAGTTTTCGAAGATATGAAACAAGTCAAAATTCCAAAATTAAAAACGGCGGATCCAACATGGCGGCCGAAAAAATAAAAAATTAGTACCGTTGTTTTAAAATGGGTTCACAGGTGTTGTTTGGGTTGCTAATTTCGAATTTGGAGTCAAAATTTTGAAATTTTAATAATTAAAAATTAAAAATGGAAGAAACAATATGGCAAATAAAAATTTTCAAAATAAGTCATGTAGGACGAGTTTTTTTGGTTCAATAATTATGAATTTGGAATTACATTTTTGAAATTTTTAATTAAAATGGGCAGATCCAAAATGGCGGACAAAAATGTAAAAATAAGCCTTGTGAATTCAAAATGAGGTTTTGGGAGTTTCGTAGATCGCTGATAACGAATCGGAAGTTAACATTTTTAAATTTCAAATGGCGGATCCAATATGGCGGCCAAAAATACAAAAATTAGTCCCGTGGCTTTAAAATGATTCCTCAGAATTTTTTGATTCGCTGATTATGAATTTGGAATCAAATTTTTGAAATCTTAAATTAAAATTGGCAGATCTAATATGGCGGACAAGAATGTAAAAATAAGTCTTGCTTCATAATGGGGTCTTAGAGGTTTCTTGGGTCGCTGATTACGAATCTGGAGTAAAAATTCAAAAATTGCGGATCCAATATGATGGCCAAAAAATTAAAAAATCAGTCTCGTGGTTTCAAAATGGGTCCCCGGGAATTTTTTGGGTCGCTGATTACAAATCTGAAGTCAAAATTAAAAAATTCGGAATGGCGGATCCAATATGGCGAACAAAAATGTAAAAATTAATACCGGGACTTCACAATAGGTTGGTTCTCATGGGTTTTGTGGGTCGCTGATTACGAAGTTGAAGTAAAAATTGAAAATCAAAAATAACGGATCCAATATGACCGCCAAAAAATTAAAAAATTGACTTTGTGGCTTTAAAATGGGTCCTTAGAGGTTTTTTGGATCCCTGATTATGATTTGGAGTCAAATTCTTTGAATTTTAAAAATTCAAAATGACGGATCCAATATGGCGGACAAAAATGTAAAAATAAGTCCCGTAAATTCAAAATAGGTTCTCGGGGGTTTCGCGGGTCATTGATTACGAATCTGAAGTAAAAATTACAAAATTAACAATGGCGGATCCAATATGACGGCCAAAAAATTCAAAAATTGACCTTGTGGTTTCAAAATGTATCCTCAGGTTTTTTGGGTCACTGATTATGAATTCGAAGTCAAATTTTTGAAATTTTCGAAATTCAAAATGACGGATCCAATATGGGGAGGGGAGGGGGGAGTTAAAATAAGTCCCGTGATTTTAAAATGGTTTCTCGGAGATTTTGTGGGTCGTTGATTACGAATCTGAAATAACAATCAAAAAATTAAAAATTGTCGAATCCAATATGACGGCCAAAAAATTTAAAAATTTATCTTGTGGCTTCAAAAAGAGTCATCAGAGATTTCTTGGGTCGCTGATTACGAATCTAAAGTGAAAATTCCAACATTTAAAATGGCGGATTCAATATGGCGGCGTAAAAATAAAAAAATTGGTCCTGTTGCTTCAAAATAGGTCCCTACGTGTTTTTTGGGTCGCTGATTACGAATTTCGAGTTGAATGAAAAAAAAATTGTAAATTAAAAATTAAAAATGACGGATCCAATATGGCAACAATATAAAAATAAGTCCCTTGAATTCAAAATGGGTTTTGGGGGGGTTTGTGAGTGGTTGATTACGAATTTGAAGTAAAAATCCAAAATTCAAAACGGCGGATACAATGTTGTGAACATAAAATTTAAAAAATAAGTATTGTTCTGCCATTTAAAATTTTTGAATTTTGACTCAACATTCGTAATAAGCGGCCCAAAAAGACCCCTGAGGAACCTTTTTGAAGCCACGGGACCAATTTTTAAATTTTTTTAGTCACCATATTGGATCTATGAATAAAATATTACTATTCAAATATCACCCCCATAAGTCTGTTTTATAGGGTCTCAAAACAACCTTTCATACTGATTCTTTTATACTGATGATTAGATGTTAACGTAAATTGTTAAAACAATTTATTATTATTGTTAATAATATTATCTTTGAACAATGCTAGAAATTGCGTTTTTTTCTGAATTTTTTAACTTTTCGTTAACTTTTCACTTGAAGTGAGTTAATATTTTATATAATATAGCAAAAATTATTGTTTAAACTAATTATTATTGTCTATAGCTATCTTTTTCTATATTAATACTAAATAGTTGCCGTTTTTTTCTGACTTTTTCAACTTTTGTCCATTTTTCAATTATAGTGAAGTAATAATTAATTCAAGTTAACAAAAATAATAGTTTAAACAATTTATCATCATTTTTAATAATATTCTCATTGCTTAATGGTAGAAAGTTGCGTTTTTTTATGACATTTTTAACTATTAGTCTATCACTTGGAGTGACTTAATAATTATTTCAGTTGACCAAAAATAATTGTTTAAACAAATCATTATTGTTAATAACTATCTTCATCTATATTAATAACAGATAGTTGCGTTTTTTTCTAAAATTTTTAACTTTTTGCCCACTTTTCACTTAGTAAGGTAATAATTAATGCAAGTTAATAAAAATAGTTATTTAAATAATTTATTATTGTTCATAACTATTTTCTCTTAGATAAGTTCTAGAAAGTTGCGATTTGTTCTGGAATGTTTAACTTTGCTTTGCCTTTTTAGTTATGAACAAATGGCAAACATTAGAGAGAAACATATTTCAAACAATCTCTTTCTTTTTCGTGAATATATTTTGTTAGAGGGGAGCTGATATAAAAATATATTCAATTCCAAATTTTGCTTTCACGGTTTGCAATTAATTACTTGTTATAATTTAAAACAAAACTTTTACAAGTCATTTACACACTTAGTTTTCCCACCTACTCCTAATTATTTTATTCTTTGTTTTTGTCTCTTGTGTAAGATAGCTTTTTTGTTTAAATTAATTTTTTAGAACACTGGGAATAGAGCAAAAATAATTCACTTAAAAAAGTAAAGTATTTAAAAAATGATTCTTGTTGAGGTTCACTTATTATCTGTTCATAACTAAAAAGTCAAAGCTAAACTAAAAATTTCAGGAAAACTCGCTACTTTCTAGCGTTATTCTAAAAAAAGATAGTTATAAATAATAACCAATTGTTTAGATAATCATGTTTTTTAACTTGTATTAATTATATTACCTCACCAAGTGAAAAGTGGACAAAAAGTTCAAGAGTTCAGAAAAAACCGTAACTTTTCAGCATTTATCTAAGAGAAGATAGTTATAAACAATTATAAATTGTTTAAACAACTGTGTTTGTTAACTTGCATAATTTATGACTTTACTAGGTAAAAAGTGGGTAAAAAGTTAAACATTTAAGAAAAAACTGCAACTGCATTACATTAATAAAGAAGAAGATAGTTATAAACAATAATAATTTGTGTCAATAATTATTTTTGCTAAATTGAATTAATTATTAATTCACTCTATGTGAAAAGTAGACAGATAGTTGTAAATTTCAGAAAAAAACGCAGCTGTCTAGCATTATTCAAATTCAATATTATTAACAATAATAAATTGTTCAAAAATAATGTTGTAACCTTTAATTAATTATTTAACGCACTCTAAGTGAAAAGTGAACGAAAAGTTGAAAATTTCATTAAAAAATGCAATTTTCTAGCATTATTCTAGGAGAATATTATTGAAAACAATATCAAATTGTTTGAACAAACATGTTGTTTTTCTTCAAGTTGGACGAAAAGTGGAACATTTTTGAAAAAATCGCGACTTTCTATCTCCATTCTAAGAAAAAATGGCTAAAAACAATGATAAATTGTTTAAACAATTTATTTAAACATCTAATTATCAGTATAAAGTAGTATTTTATATTCAATGTTATAATTTTCAAAATTAATTTTAATTTATATAATTTTGTATTAAATTTTATTTTATTATAATAAATTATTTATAATTATATATGTAATATAATTAATATTATAATTTAATTTATTTGTGAAACCTTCGTCTTTTCGGTTTAAAAATTCTTTTCTTTTTGTCTACATTTCAACTTTTTTAGTTAAAAATGCAACTCTGTGGTTGAAAATGAGTCTTCTTTGGAAAATTCACATTTTAATATAATAATATAGTATATAATATATGTAATGTAATATATTTTTTTGATTAAGATTGAAAATAAATCCATTTTATCATGTATAATTTTTGCTAAATAAGCAAGAAAAAGATTCTTCATAAAAAGAATATTTTTGTCTAAATTTAATCTTTCTTAATTAAATATGCAACTTATATATGTGATATTTTAATCATTATTAATTAAAAATTAATTAAGTTTAATGCAATCATATAATTTTCAAATTTTCTTACAATAATAAATATAAGAATATAAAATTTAATATATAATATATAATATAATACATAATATATATTATATAATAT
>JAABKJ010012839.1:0-10434 GCA_011634705.1 Andricus grossulariae
TGAATATTATTGTTTTTGATGCGTTTTATAAGTATATGTAAGTTCAGCTACATAAATTTACGTGGAGGGGTAGTTTTAGAGGGAAATCGTGAAAGGGGTAAATTTTCTAGTGTTCAGTAATTACTTTGGAGTTCTCGATCATCTTTACGTAGTTCAAGGTTGTTTTGACACATTTATAACATTTTTGATGACTAGGCGTAGGAATGTACGCCTTAGGGGCAGCTTTTTGGGACACGTATTATATGTCATGGGAGAGAAAAAAAAAACGAAAAATTCCCGCAAACTGTATTTTATGAATATTACTGTTTTTGACGCGTTTTATAAGTATATGTAAGTTCCGCTACATAAATTTACGTGGAAGGGTAGTTTTGGGGAGAAATTGTAAAAGGGGTAAATTATCAAGTACTCAATACTTACTTCGGAGCTCTGGATCATCTTTGCGTAGTTCAAGGTTGTTTTGACACTTTTATAACATTTTTGATCTCGAGGGGTAGGTATGTACGCCATAGGGGTAGTTTTTTGGACATGTATTATATGTTATCGCAGAGCAAAAAAGAGCAAAAAATTCCCGCCAACTGTGTATTATGAATATTATTGTTTTTGATGCGTTTTATAAGTATATGTAAGTTAGGCTACATAAATTTACGTGGAAGGGTATTTTTTGGGAGAAATGGTAAAAGGGGTAAATTTTCGAGTGCTCAATAATTACTTTGGTGTTCTGGATCACCTTTACGTAGTTCAAGGTTGTATTGACACATTTATAATATTTTTGATCACGAGGGGTAGGTATGTACGCCTTAGGGGTAGATTTTTGAGACAGATATTATATGTCATCGGAGAGAAAAGAAGAGCGAAAAATTCCCGCCAACTGTGTTTCATGAATATTATTGTCTTTGATGCGTTTTATAAGTATATATGAGTTCGGCTACATAAATTTACGTGGAAGGGTGTTTTTGGGAGAAATTGTAAAAGGGGTGAAATTTCGAGTGTTCAATAATTACTTTGGTGTTCTGGATCATCTTTACGCAGTTCAAGGTTGTTTTGACACATTTATAACACTTTTGATCACGAGGGGTAGGAATGTACGCCTTAGGGGTAGTTTTTTTGGACACGTATTACATGTCATCGGAGAGCAAAGAAAGAGCAAAAATTTCCCGCAAACTGTGTTTTATGAATATTATTGTTTTTGACGCGTTTTATAAGTATATGTAAGTTCGGCTACATAAATTTACGTGGAGCGTAGTTTTTGGGAGAAATTGTAAAAGGGGTAAATTTTCGAGTGTTCAATAATTACTTTAGTGTTCTGGATCATCTTTACGTAGTTGAAGTTTGTTTTTACACTTTTTTAACACTTTTGATCACGAGAGGTAGGTATGAACAGCTTAGGGGTAGTTTCTTGGGACACGTATTATATGTCAACGGAGAGAAGAATAGAGCAAAAATGCCCGCCAACTGTCTTTTATGATTATTATTGTCTTTGATGCGTTTTATAAGTATATGTAAGTTCGGCTACATAAATTTACGTGGAAGGGTGTTTTTGGGAGAAATTGTAAAAGGGGTAAATTTTCAAGTACTCAATACTTACTTTGGAGTTCTGGATCGTCTTTACGTAGTTCAAGGTTGTTTGAGCACTTTTATAACATTTTTGATCTCGAGGGGTAGGTATGTACGCCATAGGGGTAGTTTTTTGGGACACGTATTATATGTCATCGCAGAGCAAAAAAAGAGCATAAAATTATCGCCAACTGTTTCTTATGAATATTATTGTTATTGATGCCTTTTATGAGTATATGTAAGTTCCGCCACACAAATTTACGTGAAAGGGTAGTTTTTAGGGGAAATTGTGAATGGGGTAAATTATCAAGTGCTCAATACTTACTTTGGAATTCTGGATCATCTTCACGTAGTTCAAGGTTGTTTTGACACTTTTATAACATTTTTTATCTCGAGGGGTAGGTATGTACGCCTTGGGGGTAGTTTTTTTGGACAGGTATTATATGTCATCAGAGAGAAAAGGAAGAGAAAAAAATTCCCGCAAACTGTGTTTGACGAATATCATTGTTTTTGACGCGTTTTATAAGTATATGTAAGTTCGGCTACATAAATTTTCGTGGAAGGGTAGCTTTTGGGGGAAATGGTGAAATTCCTAAATTTTCGAGTGTTCAGTAATCACTTTGGAGTTCTGGATCATCTTTACGTAGTTCAAGGTTGTTTTGACACATTTATAATATTTTCGATCACGAGGGGTAGTTATGTACGTCTTAGGGGTAATTTTTTGGTACACTTATTATATGTCATCAAAGAGCGAAAAAAGAGCAAAAAATTCCCGCCAACTGTGTTTTATGATTATTATTGTTTTTTATGCTTTTTAGAAGTATATGTAAGTTCCGCTACATAAATTTACGTGGAAGGGTAGTTTTTCGGAGAAATTGTAAAAGGGGTAAATTATCAAGTACTCCGTACTTACTTTGGAGTTCTGGATCAGCTTTACGTAGTTCAAGGTCGTTTTGACACTTTTATAACAATTTAGATCTCGAGGGGTAGGTATGTACGCCATAGGGATAGTTTTTTGGGACACGTATTATATGTCATCGAAGAGCAAAAAAAGAGCAAAAAATTCCAGCCAACTGTGTTTTATAAATATTATTGTTTTTGATGCGTTTTATAAGTATATGTAAGTTCCGCTACACAAATTTACGTGAAAGTGTAGTTTTTGGGAGAAATTGTAAAAGGGGTAAATTTTCAAGTGCTCAATATTTACTTTGGAGTTCTGGATAATTTTTACGTAGTTCAAGGTTGTTTTGACACATTTATAATATTTTCGATCACGAGGGGTAGTTATGTACGTCTTAGGGTTAATTTTTAGGTACACGTATTATATGTCATCAAAGAGCGAAAAAAGAGCAAAAAATTCCCGCCAACCGTGTTTCACGAATATTATGGTTTTTGATGCGTTTTATAAGTATATGTAAGTTCGGCTGCATAAATTTACGTGGAAGGGTAGTTTTTGGGAGGAATTGTGAAAGGGAAAAATTTTCGAGTGTCCAGTAATAACTTTCGAGTTCTGGATCATCTTTACGTAGTTCAAGGTTGTTTTCACACATTTATAACATTTTTGATCACGAGGCGAAGGTATGTACGCCTTAGGGGTAGTTTTTGGAGACACATATTATATGTCATCGGGAAAACAAAAAGAGCCAAAAATTCCCGCCAACTGTGTTTTATGAATATTATTGTTTTTGATGCGTTTTACAAGTATATTTAAGTTCCGCTACATAAATTTACGTGGAAGGGTAGTTTTTGAGAGAAATTCTAAACAGGGTAAATTTTCAAGTGTTCAATAAATAATTGAGAGTTCTGGATTATCTTTACGTAGTTCAAGTTTGTTTTTACGCTTTTATAACACTTTTGATCACAAGGGGTAGGTATGTACGCCTTAGGGGTAGTTTTTGGAGACACATATTATATGTCATCGGGAACACAAAAAGAGCCAAAAATTCCCGCCAACTGTGTTTTATGAATATTATTGTTTTTGATGCGTTTTACAAATATATGTAAGTTCCACTACACAAATTTACGTGGAGGTGTAGTTTTTGGGAGAAATTGTAAAAGGGGTAAATTTTCAAGTGTTCGATAATTAATTTAGAGTTATGGATCTTCTTTACGTAGTTCAAGTTTGTTTTCACACTTCTATAACAGTGTTGATTACGAGGGGTAGGTATTTACGCCTTAGGGTAGTTTTTTGGGACAGATATTATATGTCATCGAAGAGAAAAAAAGAGCAAAAAATTCCCGCCAACTGTGTTTTATGAATATTATTGTTTTTGATGCGTTTTATAAGTATATGTAAGTTAGGCTACATAAATTTACGTGGAAGGGTAGTTTTTGGGAGAAATTGTAAAAGGGGTGAATTTTCGAGTGTTAAATAAATACTTGAGAGTCCTGAATCATCTTGACGTAGTTCAATTTGTTTTTACACTTTTATAACACTTTTGATCACGAGTGGTAGGTATGTACGCCTTAGGGGTAGTTTTTTGAGATAAATATTATATGTCATCAGAGAGAAGAAAAGGCAAAAAATTCCCGCCAACAGTGTTTTATAAATATTATTGTTTTTGATGCGTTTTATAAGTATGTGTAAGTTCGGCTACATAAATTTACGTGGAAGGGTAGTTTTGGGGAAAAATTCTAAAAAGGGTAAATTTTCAAGTGTCGAATAATTACTTTGAAGTTCTGGATCATCTTTTCGTAGTTCAAGTTTGTTTCGACACTTTTATAACATTTTGGATCACGAGGGGTAGGTATGTACGCCTTAGGGGTAGTTTTTTGGGACACCTATTATATGTCATTGCAGAGCTAAAAAAGAGCAAATACTTTCCGCCAACTGTGTTTTATGAATATTATTGTCTTTGATGCGTTTTATAAATATATGTAAGTTCGGCTACATAAATTTACGTGGAATGGTAGTTTTTGGGAGGAATGGTAAAAGGGGTAAATTTTCAAGTGTTCAATAATTACTTTGGTGTTCTGGATCACCTTTACGTAGTTCAAGGTTGTTTTGACACATTTATAATATTTTTGATCACGAGGGGTCGGTATGTACGCCTGAGGAGTAGTTTTTTGGGTCGCGTATTGTATGCCAAAGCAGAGCAAAAAAAGAGCAAAAACTTTCCGCCAACTGTGTTTTTTGAATATTATTTTCTTTGATACGTTTTATAAGTATATGTAAGTTCGGCTACATACATTTACGTGGAAGGGTAGTTTTTGGGAAAAATTGTAAAAGGGGTAAATTTTTGAGTGTTCAATAAATAATTGAGAGTCATGAATCATCTTGACGTAGTTCAATTTGTTTTTACACTTTTATAACACTTTTGATCACGAGGGTAGGTATGTACGCCTTAGGGGCAGTTATTTGGGACACGTATTATATGTCATTGCTGAGCAAAAAAAGAGAAAAAAATTCCAGCCAACAGTGTTTTATGAATATTATTGTTTTTGATGCTTTTTATAAGTATATGTAAGTTCCGCTAGATAAATTTACGTGGAAGGGTAGTTTTTGGGAGATATTGTGAAAGGGGTAAATTTTCAAGTGTCGAATAATTACTTTAAAGTTCTGGATCATCTTTACGTAGTTGAAGTTTGTTTTTACACGTTTATAACACTTTTGATCACGAGAGGTAGGTATGAACGCCTTAGGGGTAGTTTCTCGGGACACATATTATATGTCATCGGAGAGAAAAAAAGAGCAAAAATTCCCGCCAACTTTGTTTTCTGAATATTATTGTCTTTCATGCGATTTATAAGTATATGTAAGTTCGGCTACATAAATTAACGTGGAAGGATAGTTTTTGGGAGGAATTGTGAGAGTGGTAATTTTTTAAGTGTCCAATAATTATTCTAGAGTCCTGACTCATCTTTACGTAGTTCAAGTTTGTTTTTACACTTTTATAAGACTTTTGATCCCGAGGGGTAGGTATGTACGCCTTCGGGGTAGTTTTTTGGGTCACGTATTATATGTCATCGCAGAGCGAAAAAAGAGCAAAAACTTGCCGCCAACTGTGTTTTATGAATATTATTGTTTTTGATGCGTTTTATAAGTATATGTAAGTTCAGCTACATAAATTTACGTGGAGGGGTAGTTTTAGAGGGAAATCGTGAAAGGGGTAAATTTTCTAGTGTTCAGTAATTACTTTGGAGTTCTCGATCATCTTTACGTAGTTCAAGGTTGTTTTGACACATTTATAACATTTTTGATGACTAGGCGTAGGAATGTACGCCTTAGGGGCAGCTTTTTGGGACACGTATTATATGTCATGGGAGAGAAAAAAAAAACGAAAAATTCCCGCAAACTGTATTTTATGAATATTACTGTTTTTGACGCGTTTTATAAGTATATGTAAGTTCCGCTACATAAATTTACGTGGAAGGGTAGTTTTGGGGAGAAATTGTAAAAGGGGTAAATTATCAAGTACTCAATACTTACTTCGGAGCTCTGGATCATCTTTGCGTAGTTCAAGGTTGTTTTGACACTTTTATAACATTTTTGATCTCGAGGGGTAGGTATGTACGCCATAGGGGTAGTTTTTTGGACATGTATTATATGTTATCGCAGAGCAAAAAAGAGCAAAAAATTCCCGCCAACTGTGTATTATGAATATTATTGTTTTTGATGCGTTTTATAAGTATATGTAAGTTCCGCTACACAAATTCACGTGGAAGTGTAGTTTTTGGGAGAAATTGTAAAAGGGGTGAATTTTCGAGTGTTCAATAATTACTTTGGTGTTCTGGATCACCTTTACGTAGTTCAAGGTTGTTTTGACACATTTATAACATTTTTATGACGAGGCGTATGTATGTACGCCTTAGGGGTAGTTTTTTGAGACACGTATTATATGTCATCGGAGAGAAAAAAAGAGCGAAAAATTTCCGCCAACTGTATTTTATGAATATTATTGTTTTTGATGCGTTTTATAAGTATATGTAACTTCGGCTACACAAATTTACGTGGCAGGGTAGTTTTTCGGAGAAATTGTAAAAGGGGTGAATTTTCGAGTGTTCAATAATTACTCTAGTGTTCTGGATGATCTTTACGTAGTTGAAGTTTGTTTTTACACTTTTATAACACTTTTGATCACGAGAGGTAGGTATGTACGCCTTAGGTGTAGTTTTTGTGGACAGGTATTATATGTCATCAGAGAGCAAAGGAAGAGAAAAAAATTCCCGCAAACTGTGTTTCACGAATATCATTGTTTTTGACGCATTTTATAAGTATATGTAAGTTCGGCTACATAAATTTTCGTGGAAGGGTAGCTTTTGGGAGAAATGGTGAAATTGCTAAATTTTCGAGTGTTCAGTAATCACTTTGGAGTTCTGGATCATCTTTACGTAGTTCAAGGTAGTTTCGAAACTTTTATGACATTTTGGATCACGAGGGGTAGGTATGTACGCCTTAGGGGTAGTTTTTTGGGTCACGTATTATATGTCATCGCAGAGTGAAAAAAGAGCAAAAACTTGCCGCCAACTGTGTTTTATGAATATTATTGTCTTTGATGCGTTTTATAAGTATATGTAAGTTCGGCTACATAAATTCACGTGGAAGGGTAGTTTTTGGGAAAAATTTTGAAAGGGGTATATTTTCGAGTGTTCAAAAATGACTTTGATGTTCTGGATCATCTTCACGTAGTTCAAGGTTGTTTTGACACATTTGTAACATTTTTAATCACGAGGGGTAGGTATGTACGCCTTAGGGGTAGATTTTTCAGACAGATATTATATGTCATCGGAGAGAAAAAAAGAGCAAAAAATTCCCGCCAACTGTGTTTTATGAATATTACGGTTTTTGATGCGTTTTAGAAGTATATGTAAGTTCCGCTACATAAATTTACGTGGAAGGGTAGTTTTTGGGAGGAATTGGGAACGGTGTAAATTTTCGAATGTTCAATAATTACTTTGGTGTTCTGGATCATCTTTACGTAGTTCAATGTTGTTTTGACACATTCATAACATTTTTGATCAAGAGGGGTAGGTATGTACGCCTTAGGGGTAGTTTTTTTGGACAGGTATTACATGACATCGGAGAGAAAAGTAAGAGCAAGAAGTTCCCGAAAACTGTGGTTTATGAATATTATTGTTTTTGATGCGTTTTATAAGTAAATGTAAGTTCCGCTACATAAATTCACGTGGAAGGGTAGTTTTTGGGAGAAATTGTGAAAGGGGTAGATTATCAAGTGGTCAGTAATTGATTCAGAGTCCTGAATCATCTTTACGTAGTTCAAGTTTGTTTTTACACTTTTGTAAGGCTTTTGATCACGAGGGGTAGGTATGTAAGCCTTAGGGGTAGATATTTGGGACACGTATGATATGTCATCGCAGAGCAAAAAAAGAGCAAAAAATTCCCGCCAACTGTGTTCTATGAATATTATTGTTTTTGATGCGTTTTATAAGTATATGTAAGTTAGGCTACATAAATTTACGTGGAAGGGTAGTTTTTGGGAGAAATTGTAAAAGGGGTAAATTTTCGAGTGTTCAATAATTACTTTGGAGTTCTGGATTATCTTTACGTAGTTCAAGGTTGTCTTAACACATTTATAACATTTTTTATCACGAGGGGTAGGTATGTACCCCTTAGGGGTAGTTTTTTCGGACACGTATTATATGACATCGCAGAGCAAAGTAAGAGCAAGAAACTCCCGCAAACTGTGTTTTAGGAATATTATTGTTTTTGACGCGTTTTATAAGTATATGTAAGTTCGGCTACATAAATTTACGTGGAAGGGTAGTTTTTGGGAGGAATTGTGAAAGGGGTAAATTGTCGAGTGTTCAGTAATAACTTTGGAGTTCTGGATCGTCTTTACGTAGTTCAATGTTGTTTTGACACATTCATAACATTTTTGATCTAGACGGGTAGGTATGTAGGCCTTAGGGGTAGTTATTTGGGAAACGTATTATATGTCATCGCAGAGCAAAAAAAGAGCAAAGAATTGGCGCCAACTGTGTTTTATGAATATTATTATTTTTTATGCGTTTTATAAGTATATGTAAGTTCAGCTACATAAATTTACGTGGAAGTGTAGTTTTTGGGAGAAATTGTAAAAGGGGTAAATTTTCAAGTGTTCGATAAATAATTTAGAGTTCTGGATCATCTTTACGTAGTTCAAGTTTGTTTTCACACTTCTATAACAGTTTTGATCTCGAGGGGTAGGTATGTACGCCTTAGGGGTAGGTTTTTGGGAAACGTATTATGTGTCATCAGAGAAAAAAAAGACAGCAAAAAATTTCAGCCAACCGTGTTTCATGAATATTATGGTTTTTGATGCGTTCTATATGTATATGTAAGTTTGGCCACATAAATTTACGAGGAAAAGTAGTTTTTGGGAGAAATTGTAAAAGGGGTGATTTCACGAGTGTTCAATAATTACTTTGGAGTTCTGGATCATCTTTACGTAGTTGAAGGTTGTTTTAACACATTTATAACATTTTTGATCACGAGGCGAAGGTATGTACGCCTTAGGGGTAGTTTTTTTGGACAGGTATTATATGACATCGGAGAGCAAAGTAAGAGCAAAAAATTCCCGCCAACTGTGTTTTATGAATATTATTGTTTTTGATGCGTTTTATAAGTATATTTAAGTTCCGCTACGTCAATTTACGTGGAAGGGTAGTTTTTGAGAGAAATTGTAAAACGGGTAGATTATCAAGTGTTCAGTAATTAATTTAGAGTTCTGGATCATCTTTACGTGGTTCAAGTTTGTTTTTACACTTTTATAACACTTTTGATCACGAGAGGCAGGTATGAACGCCTCAGGGGAAGTTTTTTGGGACACGTATTATATGTCATCGGAGCGAAAAAAAGAGCGAAAAATTCCCGCCAACTGTATTTTATGAATATTATTGTTTTTGATGCGTTTTATAAGTATATGTAAGTTCGGCTACATAAATTTACGTGGAAGGGTAGTTTTTGGGAGGAATTTTGAAAGGGGTAAATTTTCGAGTGTTCAGTAGTAACATTGGAGTTCTGGATCATCTTTACGTAGTTCAAGGTTGTTTTCACACATTTATAACATTTTTGATCACGAGAGGTAGGTATGAACGCCTTAGGGGTAGTTTTTTGGGACACGTATTATATGTCACCAGGGAGCAAAAAAAAGCAAAAAATTCCCGCCAACTGTGTTTTATGAATATTACGGTTTTTGATGCGTTTTAGATGTATATGTAAGTTCCGCTACATAAATTTACGTGGAA
This sequence comes from Andricus grossulariae, assembly GCA_011634705.1. Classification (NCBI taxonomy): domain Eukaryota; kingdom Metazoa; phylum Arthropoda; class Insecta; order Hymenoptera; family Cynipidae; genus Andricus; species Andricus grossulariae. The sequence continues at coordinate 9,742 of JAABKJ010012839.1, forward strand.
GGGTAGTTTTTTGGAGAAATTGTGAAAGGGGTAGATTATCAAGTGCTCAGTAATTGATTCAGAGTCCTGAATCATCTTCACGTAGTTCAAGTTTGTTTTTACACTTTTGTAAGACTTTTGATCACGAGGGGTAGGTATGTACGCCTTAGGGGTAGTTTTTTGGGACGCGTATAATATCTCATAGGGGAGCAAAAAAAAACTAAAAATTCCCGTCAACAGCGTTTTATGAATATTCTTGTCTTTGATGCGTTTTAGAAGTATATGTAAGTTCCGCTACATAAATTTACGTGGAAGGGTAGTTTTTTGGAGAAATTGTGAAAGGGGTGAATTCACGAGTGTTCAATAATTACTTTGGAGTTATGGATCGTCTTTACGTAGTTCAAGGTTGTTTTCACACATTTATAACATTTTTGATCACGAGAGGTAGGTGTCAACGCCTTAGGGGTAGTTTTTTGGGACACGTATTATATGTCATCGGGGAGAAAAAAAAGAGCAAAAAATTCCCGCCAACTGTGTTTTATGAATATTATTGTCTTTGATGCGTTTTATAAGTATATGTAAGTTCGGCTACATAAATTTACGTGGAAGGGTAGTTTTTGGAAGAAATGGTAAAAGAGGTAGATTATCAAGTGCTCAGTAATTGATTCAGAGTCCTGAATCATCTTCACGTAGTTCAAGTTTGTTTTTACACTT
>JAABKJ010012840.1:0-10434 GCA_011634705.1 Andricus grossulariae
GATTTGGATGCCAGGTAGGGACGGTCAGGTCTATCCACTCGATACATGGATAACCACGGAAGAAAACTGTGGCAGCAAGAGGCCATGTATGCGGAAGTAGATAGGATGCTTGCCGAGGGGGTGATTGAGGAGTCCTATAGCGAATGGTCGGCCCCTATAGTAATGGCTAAGAAAGGCGAGGGGGGTTATCGGCTTTGTTTGGATTTCAGGAGGATAATCGCTATCTCTACGAGGGATGCCTAACCCCTCCCATATATGGTAGACATATTAAGGCAACGCCGAGCCACTAGATTCATCTCTAAGATTGATCTTAGCGCGGCATTCAATCAGATCCCTTTAGACGAGGCTTGCCAGGAATATACGGCATTTGTGGTTCCTGGCAAGGGGCTCTTCCAGTTTACTCGGATGCCATTCGGACTGACAAGGGCACCGGCCACCTTTCAGAGATTGATCGATAAGATTATCACTTCCGAAATGAGACCTAAGGCGTTCTTCTATCTTGACGACATAATTGTCGTCGCTGAGACGCTTGAGGAGCATCTGCGTTGGTTGAAGAAGGTTCTCGATAGCATTTCCGGAGCAGGTTTGACCATGAACCTGGAAGAGAGCAAGTTTTGTTGTGTTGAAGTTCGATACTTAGGTTTTATAGTCGACAAGCAAGGGTTGAGGTCAGACCCGGAAAAGATAGCTCCCATCCTTACGCACCCAAGTCCTTGCACAGTTAAACAGCTCCGTAGATTATGGGGTTAGCATCGTGGTACAGGCGGTTCATCCCCTAGTTCGCTAAAGCGGCAGAACCCTTGACCAGACTATTCAGACTGGATGTCAGATGACATTGGGCCGATGAACAGCAGGAGGCCTTCGATTGGTTGAAGGAGGCATTAACCTCTGCACCCATCTTGGCTTATCCTTCATTCGAAGACGTAGAAAAGAATCCCTTCCACCTTTAGACGGACGCTAGCGCCACTGGTCTGGGCATGGTGTTGACTCAGGCCCAGAACGGCGAGGAGAAAGTGATCGCATTCGCGAGTCGCAGCTTGTCCACTGCCGAGCGCAATTATACAGTTAGCGAGCGGGAGTGCCTCGCAGTCGTTTTCGGGATTAGGAAGTTCCGGGAGTACCTGAAGAGTTTTTATTTCAAGGTGATCACGGACCACAGTGCCTTGAAATGATTACGTAACTTGAGAAATCCAACCGGTAGACTCGCGAGATGGTCCCTCGAACTTCTCGAGTACGAATTCGAGATAATTCACCGCAAGGAGACCTTACACCGCGTACCGGTTGCCTTGTCTAGGATGTCCGAGGAATACAAGTTACCGATTTCGTCAGCCGCGGAGCAGGTCGACATCCGGTTTAAGGAATCAACTGATCCCTGGTACAATAAGCGACTACAGCTAGTAGCGGAGCGACCTGGGTTGTTTTAGGATTGGAAGGTCGAAAACGATAAGTTATACCGTCATAGGCTGAACGAAATTACCCACCAGTTGATTTCGTACTTTAAAGCATGAAAGCTGGTCGTCCCAGGAGAATGTAGGGCTAATGTATTGAAGGAGGCACATTCGAAGCCTCAATCCGGGCATCTGGGGTGGGACAAGACTTATGCGCGATGGCCCTTAGATGGGATAACGCGTCGTCGAGCAGCCCTGGACAGTAGTAGCCGCCGATGTCATGGGCCCCTTTCCCCGAAGTACTTCCGGTTATAAGTACATCCTAGTTTTTCAGGACCTCTTCACCAAATGGATAGAGTTTACTTCCAATCAGAACGGCTAACGGTCCTACCATTAAAAAGGCCTTCGAAGATTTCATCGTATCGCGTTGGGAAACTCCTGAGGTGATACACACGGACAATGGTACCGAGTTCGCCAATAGGTTCATGGAACATATGTGTAAGACCATTGGAATCATCCACTCCACGAACCTGGTTTACCACCCAAAGGCCAACCCTACTGAACGAGTCAACCGTACATTGAAGACGATGATTGTGGCTTTTCTCCACAAGAATCATAAGGAGTCTCGCCAGCTTTTTTAAACTTCGGATGTAACCCACTTCCCTACCGGTCCTTGAGAAGTGATCTAGAGAGGGGATCTCAGCGTGCTAGTCCAGATCCCGAGAAATGGTTAGAACGCGTTAAGCGATTGGACCATCTCAGGGACCTGATTTGTCGGAATTTCGAACGCGCGTATGTATCTCAGGCAAAGTGCTATGACGAGAGTAAGCGTGCTCGTTCCTTCAGAGTAGGTGACCTCGTGCTGAAGCGTCAGCGAGTACTATCGAAAAAGGAAGACAACCTTGCCGCTAAATTGTGTGATAAGTTTGACGGGCCTCATAAAATCAAGCGCAGATTGTCTCCGGTAATGTACATTTTGGTTATCGATAAAGGAAAATACGCGGGTAAAGAACACATTCGGCACCTCAAGCCCTATGTACAGGATGCGCCGCATTTGGCCGATGATCAGTAAGTAAACTGTAGTTATAGGATTTACTCCTTTTGATTTCAGACTACCGAGTTAAAGAGGAGCCCAGGAACTGGCGGAGGTCAGCGCCAGTCGGAGAAGCGTCGGCCAGCACCAGCACCGGAACCATCATCAGAAATTGTCGCAGCCACGAAATTAATTGGACACCCTGCAGGCGGGAAGGTTATCGGACACCCTCGCCGCCTCACCCACCTCCAACCAACACGGAGATGCTGGCAGAACAGAGGTGGATGAGGGTGCTGGGGTATGAGAATCTCACCCGCAAAGGATGGCTAAGGATGAGCGCCCCGAAACCGTGAGCGTATCGGGGGCCCACCCACAAAAATTGTTGGGCTTGCGGCCAGGCTGGCCACCTGCGGGGCCAGTGCCCGAATCCAGCCAGCGCTACTCCAACTGTTTCGAATGCGGGGAATCGGGGGTCAAAACACCCTCCTGCCCGAACTGTATCCCACTCTATGCCTCTGACCAGGTCTTGTTGGGGGAGTGGCGCTGCAGGCCGGGCTAGGCAATTTTGGACAAGGGTGCCAGGCTGCTCGAGCAGCAAAAGAGGATACACCAGGCTGGCCACGAGAACGGCCTCGCCGCGGCGCGGCGCTAGATTTTGTTGTTGTTGTAACCTTCTATACGGTCATGCAACTCTGATACTCAAGTCACTTTACCATAGAAGGACGTTTATTTTCCGTTTCACCTAAGTGGTATAATATTATTTTGTATGTTTCCGATGGAACATCAGAGTTGTAAAATTGACTAGTTTTATACAATTATTTTTATAAATAACTAGCTGGAAAAGATTTTGTAATACGCAGACAGTAAGAGTATTTCGCAATAAAATAAAAAGAGTATTTCGCAATTTAAGAAGGGCCTCCTTTACGAATCTCATACAGAATTAATCAGAAGCAGTTTAAAATGCCTTTGTATTCATCATTTAAATTGAGTTAAAAACTGTACACTGTGTAAACTGTACTGAACACTTGAATGTGAAAAGCATGCCAAGTGAAAGTTTTTTTTTCTTTTTTTTGTTACTTTAAAGTGATACGGCGATAATTTACGAATGTCATGTGCTATCTTGATAATCTTGGTAATCTGGCGACTTAGCGTCCTTTTAGGATAGGAATTGATGCATTTGTGTGCAGCAGTTCGGCTCGTAATATTTACGACCTGATTATTTGTTAATCTAGTGATTATGACATCGGATCGATATTTTGTATAGAGATTTTAAGATTTTACTTTGACAAATTGGAACTTCGCTCATTGTTCGAAACGGCTTGGGTCCGCTAAAACCTTACCGATCACAAAGACATACCTTCGTGTTCTTCTCTCTCTCTCTCGAATAAAGAACTTTGTTAAAAACTATACAACGCATACTACAACATCTTATCTAACCCACCCCTAATTTAAACGCTAAACGGATACGAGACCTGTCAGGCGATACCGTGCCGCGTTCCAGCACACTCCAAGGTAATTGATTCACAAAATGTCGGTTGTTGTTGTTGATTATCAGGTCCAGAACTATCCCGGGTTATAAGTACGTCCCAGCCTTAGCCCAACATTCCCTAATCACTACATGCTTCGCGAAATTGCCTTATCCCACCTTCTACCTAGCTCAAATTTTACTTTTTTGGTTACGGCTTATGATGCTATAGCTTATGATTTCGCTTTTTCTTGAGACGATTGAGACTGGCTACATATAAAATTTGAAACCTACAAAATTCATCAATTTGTCACAATTGTGAATGAAAATTATATAAAGTATACAGTATATTATTAATAAAAAATCTACATACCTGTGCTGTAATATAATTTTTAACATAACTCTTCCTTTCTAATTAACGTATTTAGCTCAATTTTTGAGATCTGTATATTTATAAACAGAGGTTAGGAAACAGAAAACGAACCGGCCCAGCCGATCCAGTCGTACACTCCTGTATTGTACCGTACGGGAATGATGCGAGGAAATTGATGAAGTTTAGCCTTTTTTAATATTTATTAAAAAATAACAGATTTAATCATAAAAATTCACCTACTTATGAAAGAAAACACCGCTGAGCAAGTAACAGAATGGTTTTTATCATTTTTTTTCACTCCAAAACTGGTTTTTAACTCACGTACGCTAATGATGTTTTTGTTGTCAAAATGCACTTTTCAGTTTTAATATCGGATTCACAAAAAAAAGTGTTAATATTTTAAGCTCAATTTTATAGAATCTTGTGTTAAACGATACGCTTGATATTTATGTATTCATTACTCAATTGTAACTACAATATTTTACTAGAAAAAAAGACGTACGGTAATGATGTTTGAAATGACAAAAATCAAGGGATAAACTTTAAAGTTTTCACAATATTATTTATTTGACTTGAAAAATGTGCATAAATTGAATTTATGTTCATCTAAAGTTTAAAAACTTGAAACGTTAGGCGTTTTCCCGGTTACTGTCTAAAACAAGGAGAAAAATAGTTTATCTTTGTGCAAAGTGAGGTTGGGACGCCGTACGGTAATGACGTTCGGCGTTTTCTTTCGTTAAATCAAAGTAAATAGGAACACAAATAAAAGAAAAAGAAATTACCATTTTGCAGAGGATGATAATAACTATTTATTAAATTTAAAAAAGTCATTACGAGTTTTTAAGTTAATGTTATATTACCGGGACTTCAAGTTTGCCTCCAATTTGACAATTACTTATGTATAGAACAGGTGAACACCAGTCAGTTATGCAGTCAGTTATTCGTCAGTTATCAGTCAGTTCCGTCAGTATTCGCCAGTCTTCACCCGTATTTTTTAGCAGTTCTTCGGCACCAGTGTTCAGCCCTTCGGTTCGGTTCGGCTCAACCGATGGTTTCAATTCTTTCGGAATCGTACTCTCCCAGTATCTTCTGAAGTACCAGTTCATCGTGACAATCTTCATTTGGGATTTACTTCTACCCTAATCAAACTCATCACGTGCCAAGCCATAAATTACCTGGCTCACCGGATACACTGCGGGTCAAGGATCTATTACCAAACTCCCACCTCTACTGCATATCCGGAACCAGCCCTGAAAAATTCTACATAACTAAACAAACCTAAACTTGATGAGTCCTAATAAACATTAACCCCTGTCATCTGCACTCTTTTATCTGTCCAAACACTTATAAATCCCTTCTTTCCAGTCGGACAGTCGGAGATAAATAACATTCCTTCTCAAAATCAATTGAAGTATCCATCGTGGAACACCTGCGCATCTTTTCTTCTTCACAAATTAACCTATGTATCTAATCTGAATAAACTGATTTTATTGTGAATCATGTGTATTCAATTCATTTGACTTGTGTGCTCGCCCCAAATTGTGGTCTTATCTGATTACAATTAAATCTAGCAACTTAGGGTATTTAAATGTATGTATATGTTGTCAAGACGTCACACTTACTAGCTGGTATGGCACGCCTCACCTTGAAGCAACCTCTATGTCCAAGGAGGTGCCAATAGCATACGCTCTCTATTCCCGCTGCTCCTACAATTTTGCGAAGGTAGCATGGAGCGCAGTTTCTACAAAGGCTTCTATACAACAGGGAAGCTAAAAGCACCTCATCCCTCATATATCTCTCGACCAGTGTCTAGCGTCTTCAAGATGAAGGACGTTAAACTGATCGGTCGGAAATCTTTAACAGCAGTGTAGCCTTCGTTCCCAGCTTTGTGAATGAAGGATAATCTGCAATTCTTTTATGCCGATGGCACATGTTCAAGGGTAATTTTTGTCCTGAAAAACAAACAGTTAATCAACCAATAGAATCGTCAGTGGGGGGACGTCGAAATCCATGCCCTTCTGTAAGAGCATTGGATAGACATCATTCGCAACTGTAATATAAAGGAGCTATCAACGCCCTTACTGAAGAAATTCCAGTCTGACTGCTCTCTCTTTCAGCCCTAGCCTTCCACCTCTGAGTCGATTTGTTTCCGCTCAAAACCTGGGAAGTGGACTTCCTTCAGGTAACGAAGCGTTTCTTCTTCGTCTTTGGCAAGGTCGCCATCATCGAGCCTTATAAGCCTAAAGCAAGCATTTTGAATTTTTCGCAAAGATCTTGTGGAGCCTCGATGCATCCAAAATATTCTTAGAATCCTTGCAGAAGCCCCTCCAATCTTCTTGTTTGTAAAGTCTTATTTCTTTATTGTATCCATACTGAGCCGTCTTATAGATGTCGAAGTCTCGAGACAATTTAGTATTGTTTGCTTAGATGCTTCAGAATTCCCTTGGATTTTCGGAGGTGCCAGTAATTATAATGGTCGCTCTGCGGTATCTACTACCAGATGTTGACGGCCTGTCCTATGATGCCCTCGACCTGTTACCACCTCAGCCTGTTCAGCTCCCTGTGCAAAAGTACGGCCCTGTGTTTCCAGAGCCTTCTGTTGTTCCGATTCCCTGTTCGGGGGAATGCCTTTGAAGTCCTTCTTTCTCTTGCCCGTAGAACGAGCACAATAACGATACGAAATGCCCCTGGTGAGAAGCCTTGGTTGCTGTTTGAATGTCGCATTTTTGGGGCTCTCAATTCCTGGGCATCGCTACGGTTTTTCCTCTTTACAGAGATCCTAGTCGACAGTTCTCCCACCGCCGCAACTTGGTTCTTGACATTGGTGTTAGATGTCTTCACCGTTCCTCGTAGGATGACGCCCCTGAATAGCCACTCCCCTTTGACGGAGGGTTAGACTTGGGGCCCGGGTTGAAACTCTCATTATTTTTATTTGTCTTTTTTGTGTCGCCCATTTTGAATCCACGAATAACTAGGGAAATAAAGAACAGTCGCTGCAGAGCAAAGTGCATGCATGCACAGTAGCATGTCGTCAAGCAGTCATTTTGTTCAGCTCTTGTCTGCAATTAATGACTGAACATCTAGTGTTCTATATTTGAAAAGGGACAATAATGCAATATGTATAGACATCAATCAAATCATAGAAGAAGAGAATTGCCTTCCTGAAATGCAGCTCATGCTTGATGAAAGTAATGACAAGCTTCAAGCTGTTTCGACTCAGTATGGTGCACTGAATTTGCAAGTCTCGGTACTTACCACGGAAAATGAAGTTCTACGAAATTAAATTAAAAGAACGCAGGATAATAATGAGACTACTGGATCTGCGTTTTATGAGAACAGGAAGCCAGCAATGTCAGGATGGCGTAGTCATAGCTGGACTGCTTGAGAAGGAGCGGAAAGATCTTGTTGATCTTGTCTGTGCTCTCTCGAAAGCCCTCAATATGCAGCTTGTACCAGCTGAGAATCATAATGTACACATGATGCCTTCTACATTATCTGCATTATCGGCTCCTACTGAGACATTTGCCTTAGGAGCGGCTGGAGCGTCGAGATCAAATTCTGCCTCAAAACCTACTTCAAAAACATCTGCTGATTCACATGCTGTAGCTAGACCACGCTCAGTTCTGGTACGATTTCGGACAATCAGGCCTAGTAAAGAGATGATCTCAGGTACGAAAAAGAAGAAATCAATGTATGCTAGTGAAGTACTTTCAGATCTAGGAAGATATCGTCTTTATGTCAATGGATACCGCTCTGCAACGACGTACAACTTACTTCGTCTAACTACAGAAAACTATCTTACAAGCATGTATTGCAGATGAATGGCGTGATCCTTGTTAAGTGAAAAGAAAAGGATCCAGTAATCAGGATTGGGTGCGAGAATGATCTAGACCTCATGAATGAATGACCGACACCTGAGCTGCCTGAATCCCTGTCTTTCAGTGACGTCTTGGACTCTAACCTGTCTCTCACAGCTCTCTGCTAGAAATTTGTCACATCAATATTAATTCATTGAAAATGCACATTAAACTACTCCGTTCTTGCTCGAATCAAAATGCATATAATGTCATACCCATAAGTGAAAAATGGCTTACTGAAGCTATTAGTGACAATATTGATGTTCTTGATGGTTATACGTTTGTGCGTAGAGATAGAGATGGCAAGAGAGGTGGGGATGTTGCGGTGTATGTGATGATTGGTCTGAACATCAAATCATTGGAGACATCAAATGGTGTTTTTATTGAACCTGAATTCATTATAATGAAAATCTGTTGTCAAGCAATGTCACCGCTGCTACTGTCTATTGTTTATAGGATATAGGTAATTTCAATTTTGATTTAAATAGTCGGGAACTTGGATCTCTGTATATATAAAAGCATTATTTGACTCGCTCGACTTATTTATAGTGCCTTATGCTGCAACTAATCATACTCCGATCTCTGACACGTGGTGGGATTTAGGTATCGTAGATGATGGGAAAAAGGTTCTCTCATTCCATCAATCAACAGTGCCTTTCGTAGCTGGACATTAACTCTGCGGGATTGACTATGTTTGGAAACTCTTTATTTCTTTTTAAATTATAGAATCACATCGTCATACTCGTAATATGGATGAGAATACCTTTCGGACTACATTGCAGTCTGTGGATTGGTATGAATTTGCTGGCTACCTTTCTGTTAATGAGAAAAAAATGTTTATTAGTGAAGCCTTAAATGCGGCCATGGATGTGTTTGCACCCTCATGCTTATTCATCCCACGAAGAAGATTCTGTCCCTCGATGGCCGATGAAATAAGGAATATGATGAAAGAGCGGAACCTTGTGTATAAAGTTGAAAACAAAGGGGGATCTTGATATGTATAATAATTATAAGACTTCCAGAAATGGTTTTACGCGGCAGCTGGAACGGACAAGGAATTTATATAATGCTGTAAGATTAGATGGTATCCATGATTCTAAAAGTCTGTGGGAGGAATTAACGGCTCTGGGTTATGTTAGACCTAGATGTGAAAAGTTGCTACTTGTATGTTCCGTGAATGAAATGAATGCTTACTTTCTCTCTATTTTTGGTGATTGTACACATAACGTAATGGACTTAGGGCCAATTGAACATATCGCTACAAATCTCTTTTTTCCGAAAGAGTGGAAGAAGATGCCTATAAAGCCTGCTAACAAGATCGAAGCTCCTCTGCATTCTGGAGATTGTCGCCCTATTGCTATACTCTGTTGTCTTTCAAAAGAATCGAAGAGAACTGTTTATGATCATTTTCAAAACCTCATGGAGCTAAAATTTCGTGCAATTTCTGAAACTGTTCCACCGTTAACCTTGCCATTTTCACTAATACTTCTTCATAGTGATTTGCGTAATACAAGAAAAGCGTATTGTAGCCACCAAATGCATAATGCATTTCGTCCTTAAGTGCTGGAGAAAACATACCCACTGAAAAGCAATCATTATGATTGGAAAACACTCTGCAATTTTCAAATAAAAACAATAATGTACATAAAAAATACTCTTAACTTACTTCAGCAAAAATAGAATCAAAATATAGTCGGTATGTCGATTTGTAAAGTCCCATTCTGGAGACACCTTCATGTTTGATGAAAAAGTATTATACGTGCGCTTATAGCACTCGTCAACTGTAGATGAGTTTTTCTCAAAAAGTGGATTTTCAAAGTTCTCATTTCAAAAATACCGCGACAACACGTTTCTTGAACTAAATGGTTCATCTTGGGCCTAAAATGCTGATAATTTATCCGGCAATATGACCCTATAAGTAACTCTATATCGACCATGCGAGCCCTTTTTACGTGGATGCCCACATATACAAGTACAACATTAAATTTGAGGTTACTTACCCTAATAGCTGTATCGTGAATTGTCCCTGTATTCAAAGTAGCACGTTGTGCAACGTACACATTAGCATCATCCATACTTGTAATAAGATAGCAGAATACACTCGCTAGTGCTGATTGAAGGTTCACTTCATTCGATAAGGGCGTGGAATCCATGAATCTTGCAATTAGTGTGACACGTTCAACTAAAATAATAATAATAATAATAATGATAAAGATAACAATAATAATACTGTAATAATACTGAGATGCATAAAAGAGCTTATGCTCTTGTGGCGGACAAGATTTGTCATAACATCTGATAAAAGACAAGTGACTACC
>JAABKJ010012841.1:0-10434 GCA_011634705.1 Andricus grossulariae
ATTCGACAAGAAAATGCACGGAAATTTTCACAGGAATGTAGAAAAACAGTCCTTGTCGAAGGAGCAAACTTTTGCTTGTCTCAAATCATCAGGGCTTAATTCAGGTACAGAGGGTTTTTATTTTCGCATGCCAGGACAATGTCATTTCCACCTTAGCATACCGTAACCGCATTTTATGTTAAGAAGTTTCAAGCGATAGGTGCAGAGCGTGTCATACACTCACTGAGTTCCTAGAACACATACTATCGGGGTGTCCCACCCACGCAGGAACGACCCATATCTACAGACATAATGCTGCCCTAAGAGTGCTTCATTACCATTTTTGTCACTCTTACGGTGTTGGCCGCGACCCTGCCCTGTCGAACGCTCCAAGGGAGATAGAGTCAATTTTCCAAAACGAAAAGTGCCAAATTTTCTGGGAGTACGATTTTCGGACAGCAGTATCCGTTGCCCAGTCGAGGCCTGAGATTGGTATCCAAGACTTCGAGAAACGAACTATATTCGTGATCGAATTCTCGGCTCCTTCCGAATACAACATCACGGCCAAGGTGAAAGAAAAGGAAGGAAGGTATCAAGATCTTAATAGGGAGGTGCAACGACAGTACCTAAAATATTCGGTACAATTAATTATCCTTGTGATAGGTGCTCTCGGAGGTGCGAAACTATCACTGGTTCGAATAAACTTTTATACTAGTTATTGTTTATGTTATTATAACTAGCATAACATAGGGATATATTCATAGTGTCTTGTGGCTACAGAGGCGTTTTGTCATTATTCTAAAACTTGGGTATTGATCCTAAAATCCCCACCCTTCTACAGCCGGGTGAATGTCAAATTGACACTCAAACTTTAAATGACTCCAGAGTGATTACAATGAAAAGGTGGCTAGTCGATGCACGCAATGGTCATATAAAATCCGTTTTTAAATTCTATAAAGAGACTTTTTTAATGAACAATGCTATCAAGATCGAAGACTTTCACGGAATTTCCGGCGCGATTCTGAATAAATATAGAGAGCCAATTGTTATGATGGAAGGAACTGCTGAAGTGGCTGAAAGAATTTTAGAAAAGTATCATAAACGTAATGTAATTCAAGCTAGAGTTGAAATGGATAATCTGCGCACGAGAAACGCGCAGTGGGCTCAACTAACGCAAATCATGTGCCCTACTTTTCAAGACTGGATTTTAATTATTCAATAGACTTGACAGTGAGAATATATCAACTAATGTTTGCACCTGCCTATACATACAAGACAAGCTCCAGAGAGAAATGTTACCAAAAACTAACTATGGATAGCATACCTTCAAATAGACTTTAACGGGCAAGATAATAAGGACTTTGCAGGTGAAGAATCTAAAGAGCCTATCATAGGGCATTATTGCACCTATACAGCTGAACCTTGAACGCTTGGTTTATGTGCCCAAGTTGCGAGGATATTATGTTATTTAGGCTATGCATGACATCAGCCACACCAGATCCAATATTCTACGGCAGCAATGCTTAAAAACGTCATTGATGTAGGTCACAGGTATTAACAAGCCAAGGCTCACTGCGAAGGTTGCTTGCATAAGTAGCTCATTATGGACAAGCATACTGTCTTGCTTTTTTGTTTTGACTGCTCTATAGCATTGTCTTAACTGATTAGACTACCAAAGCCCTCAGTAGCTGGACTGGTTTTCTCTTTAATTAGAAAGATCTGCAGTTTTGTATTCATTGAATGAACTGTCTTCTATCTTCAATATTTCAAACAGTATTCACATTACCAGGACTGCCCCGTGATTTCGCCTATTATTGCCAGGACAAGCCCATTTTGTTGCCCTTGTTAGCTGGATTGGTCTCACCAGTGTTTTTAGTATCGTCAGTGATTGTGCTTATCACATTTTATTGAAATATCTTCACTTGATCTACAAAACTCATGCGGGACATTAGATTCGCTTGTGTTCAGATTCTCAACGTTCACTTTCTCCTAACTCGGAAACTTTTTATTTTTAGGACTGGTGCCCATTGGCACTTTTTTTCAGGCGGTTTTGGACTATATTATATTGAAATTTATTACTTCTTGTTTCAACTTATTTTTCCATGGGATGGAAAGCTTCTTTCACATTTAAACAATAATACAACGAAATTGATGTCTCCCAGTTTTAGTATTGAGCGCAGATGTAAACGAGCTCTTAGGAGTTACAAAACTTCATGAAGGAACTGGAGAAACTCAGGCAAATGCTATAGTTCAATTACGTATTGAATGGAATATTACGGATCAAGCTGTTGGTATGTACTTCGATGCTGCAGCTTTCAATTTAGGAGCAAGCAATGGAGTGTGTGCAATTTTCGAACGCAATCTTGGAAGATCATGATTATATTTAGCCTGCCAGCATCATGTTCATGAATTGCCATCGAAAGCAGTGTATGAGCAACCGATGGAGCCTAGTTCCGTGGCAGATATCCTTTTATTTAAAATATTTTAAGAATCATTGGTCTGAATGAGATTCCAACAAGTTCAAATCTGACGTGAGTGATCTTGCAGTAAAAATCTAAGCACTTAAGAACGAAAAGCAACTGATTTTACAATTTGCCTTAACACGATTAAAGGTACGATTATCTTCAACAGTCATATGTTTTCATTTTTTATTTAACAGTAATGAATATTTGAGATATTATGAGCCTTAAATCATAAAAACATCATGTTTTCAAAATCATAAGCAAATGACTATATATTAGATAAGAATTCTTGACTCATAAATATTATTCTCCTTGCAGAAAGCACATATAAGAGAGGCCCTTAAAACTACTCTAATTCTACGACCGCTCGCTCTTATAGCTTTGCCTTCCTCGCTTCGCCTCGACTATATGTCCCTATCTTTCGCCTTGGCTCGCATTGCCAAACTCTGCCTCCTCGGTTAATATCTAATACTTACCTACTAATTATTTACAATATTTACAATTCACTTATACCTACTTCGTCTCCTCTTCACAATCTTCCCTTATCCATTTCTCTTCCTCAATGCTTATCTCACCCCATTCCGCCCCCTCGCAATCCTCCAGCCAGTGTTTTATCCTTGCATAGCTTGTTTCGCACAAGTTACACATGTTCGTCTCTCTAAGAAGCTAGAACCTATTAAAACACTTTATGCACCCACATCTCATCCTCGCTATAAGCTCCTGACTTCCTTTTTCACACAAATAATGCGCCCTCTCTATTGGCCTAATACACCCATAGTTTCCATTCAACCTTTACGGTCTTATTATCTCCCCCCCCTCTTCTGCCTTCTCTCTCTCCATACCGTTCTTTTTGACTACCGACTCCCCTTCAAAGCGTACCTTACCTAAATGCTCCTGAGGGTGCTTTCACACCCCTGCATGCATGCACACGCATACGCATGCATTTGCGAGCCTTCCTGCGATCCTCCGATGAATCTGGTAACATTTGAGTAATTATCTAGTAATATTAAACATGAGAAGAAAATTACTCGAATATTACTAGATTTATCAGTGGTTGGAATGACCGCTTGCAAATGCATGCTGGTGGTCTGACTCTACCCTCCCTTCTACTGCGAATCTCTCCGTCCCCTCCAACCCTTGCATATTTATGACCACATAGTCTATCACCAATACCCTTACCTTACTCACATATGTGTATTCTCCCTCTTTGTTCCCTGTTCCCATACCATTCGCCACCGCTCAGCCTCTATCCTTCATCCAGTCCCTTAGAATCTCCCCCTCCTTATTTACTATCTTGTCATTTGATTTCCTCTCAAAACTCTCTCCTTTCTTGTAAGGACCCCCTTTCCTTCCCATCCACGAATTAAAGCCCCCACCCAGAATCACCATACTCTCCTCTCTTTTGCCTAGCAAGTCCTCCACCCTTTCTTTATTCTTTTCCAATCCATCCCTATTTTACACTGTCTGCTGGAAATTTTCGTTTTAAAGCACCTGGAGCAGTTCACCATGCATAGGTTCGTGATAATTAAATATGAACGGAAAAATTAATATCTGAACTAAACTTATTTATCCTTGATCTGGCCAGAAATATCGTTAGCTACGAATCAATGGTATTGGCAAAATCCTTAAGACAGGGATTTTGCAGCAGAATGTCTTTTGAATATAAATATTATAACAATTCCATTGTTTTCAGTTGACCTGACTCTAAAGCCAACAACGGACATCAACATTCTCGAAAAAATGTATTATTGGGGGTCAATGGAATTTGTTTGGCAAGTGCGAAACAACGCTGTTTTCATAAGTGTGAAGTTCGAAACACGAGACGGTGGCGAGTTATGTGAATCTCACTGAACCTTACACGCGAACGTAATCAGGGTTTTGCACCTGCTGAACACAATATTTTGTATTGAATCCTCATCGCAAAAAAGTTTGATGGAAAACCCCAAAGAACTGCAAAAAAATAAGAAGCAATTATTAAACATCAACACTGGAATAAGACTGCAAAACGTGAATGGACTTGAACTGTCATTGTTCGACTCTGCTTATTTCTTCCGCTAGATGGCGTGCTCATGCCAAATCACTGCAGCTCATCTAACTTCACTGCAGCCAACCAAAATTCACTGTAGGCAACTTTGGAGCAGTGAATTGAAGACTATGAGGCCTTTCAACTCCATAAATCTGCAGTCTTTTTTCACGCTGTCCCTACTTTTTTCCCCAGCTTGTCCACCACCCTAAATTTGGCCACTTTGTGTGCTCACATATAGTCACGAAATATCGTTTTTTTTTGCGGATGTGTAATAAAAAGATTATAAAGGCCTGATCGAAATGAAAATAATTGAAACTAATATTAGAAGGTCCTTGCTTTCATATTTTTTCAAAAGTTGGGTCCAAACATATAATATCTCCGAATTTCTTACTAACCAAAAAATTAATTATGACGTTTCCATTTTGTATGATATTTGAAATTTATGAAGTTACAGAACTAATTTAAATAAATAGTGGTTGTTAATATTCAAATTGAATGAAAATCACTGTTTTGTCAAACATATTCATTTCTTTCCAATAGCAGAGAAGTATTTTGACAATTAGAAAGTAAGAGCAAAGATTGGCTATGTGGCCTTCAAAAAGGGAACTTTAGGACTTCAGGGTTTCGCGCTTCCCAAACCGTGGTTGAATTTATTCTAGTCATTACGAATTGTATACTTGCAGTATCTGCATGGTTGGAAGGGCTAAAAGGTAGCTTATGGGAGATGAGATAGTAGAAGAGAGAGAAGAAAACGTTGAATGAAGGATGGTGAGAAGAATAAAGGTAGGAAGAGAGACAGCGATAAAGGGAGAGAGAAAGAGTGAAAGGAAGAGAGAGGCCGTCATTTTTGTGTACAGGATGAGAGGAGAAGAGGAAGGATAAAGAGTAATTACAAATCAGGGAATGAATGGAGGAAAGAAATGAAGAATTTGTTTTAACAGGGGAAGATGTAAATGCTGAAACACGATTGTTGGGGGCGGGGGGCGAAATATGGGATGAAGAAAGCGAGACCTTTCGGAGAAATTCTAAGCTCAGGAAACTAAACACCCAGTGTAAAACTCTTTTGAACCTGTTAAGGGACGAAGGGTGATTTATTTGCAATAGCAATAGAAGGGAGCTGGAGAGGAAGGGGCATTTTTAGGCCAAGGAGAGACGATAATGGGTGACATTTTGGCAAAAGAAAGAGTAAGGTAGTAGATGGATAAAATGAAAGTAGATAATTAGATAGACTTCCCGGTAACAGCGACATTGCAATGTTCAGGATGGAAACAGGGTAGGGAAAAGGAAAAAGGGATTAAAGAATATGTAGTGAGAAAGTATGAATAAGGGAATGACAAGTTGAGAGAATTTAGGGAAAGAATGGAGAACGAGAAGGTCAGGGGCTCGGAAGGGGAATATGTGTACATTCACCTTGAAAAACTAAAGGAAATGTCAGAAAGGGGTGCAGAATTTATCAAAAGTAAAGAGAGAATGAATGAATGAGTGAAAAAGTGGAGCAAAGGGGAGATAGGAAAACCGGAATATAAGCGACGAAAGATAAGACAAGAGAGACAGTTGAACGACAAAGGGTACCTTAAGAAGAGTCGATATATGGAAGAGGTGGAAAACGCGATAAGGGAAGTGAGGGATTCGGAGGTGATCAGTGGGGCGACAGGAGCACGGTAGTGCATTGCTAAGGGAATCCAGATAGACAAGTGGACCCGGTATTTTAGATGACTGTAGGGGGTATGAGAAATAGATATAATAGGGTGAATAGAAATAAGGCAACGGAAGAGACCTCGAGAAAGCAACAGGTATAGAGAACGAAGCCTTGAGATTCGGTGGGGAAGGTGTAAGAACCGAAATTTGAAGGGTCTGTATCAAGCTTTGAAAAGAAAAAGGATGGAATAAGGAATGGAGGACAGGTTTGGTGGTTCCGTGAATGAAGAAAGGTGATGACAAGATGGTGAAGGAATATAGGAGAATGACACTTTTGTCGGTGGGCTACAAAATATATGCTGATAATATTGGCGTACCCAATTATCTAGTGAGTAGCAACTCATGAAGGAATAAAGGGAAATAAGTGGCTCCATGGGTTGATTTTAAATCGGCGTTCAACTTGGTAATCAGAAAGGTGCTATGGCATGTTTTGAAAGAGAGTAGAGTAAATAACGTCTGGTGGAAAGGATAAAGGAGATACTTGAACAGATTCAGATAAGTTTTAATAGGGATTAGAAAATATGGCGGCTCGCTCGACACTCGCTTCGCAAGTGCTCCCGTGATTTTGACATATAAGCTCTCAATAAGCGGGCAAGAGTGTATAACAAGTTTGATGTTTTGTAGCGAGTAGTATATCTAGTTTAAAACACTATAAACCAGTATCACATAGTACAGTACAAATGCAGTGTATATTGTGCAGAAGTTCCAGATGCTGCGGGTCCAGGTCTGGTTATCCAGCTAATAAGGGTGCAAATTAATTTTCGTCACAATCACGAAACAGTTCGCCGAGCGAGAAGAAGGATCACATTTCACATTTAGGTCAGTCAAGTAGATCTGAGAGTATCTTATCTGGAAGTTAACATGATAGAAACTACAGCCAAAATGCAGATTTTTGAAGATATTGTTGTTTAAGATGCCACTCCTACATCATTCAGTGTATAGAGTTGCGTGGAAGAATTGGCAGATAATTGATAATAAAATCAACGTGGCACGTTAATAAAAGCTACACCAAGGCCTGTAAGAGTAAATTTTCCCAACCACGGATGTACCGAGAAAATTGATCAGCGCATTCTCACAACTGTGGCAGGATCCTCACCGAAGTGTCTCAACAACATTAAACTAGCTTCGGACCAAACACCAATGCAGAACAAGGAGACGGCTACGTTGGTAGCTACTCTCAACGACAGAAAGAAGGCGGGAGAAGAAAATATTCGAATCGAGTACAAGAATGGAGTCCCCACTATCATTTCGAAAACGGTTAACATAGTGAAGGAATCATAATACACGTGTAATAGCAATAAGCGCATCTTCTGAACACCAAACTACGGGAGGTAAATGCGTTTACCTGTCTACGTGAGTACCAAATAATATCATTAACAGAAACTGGGCTCAGGGATAACATACTTTCAGACAAGTAATTTAATAACAGCTACTATGATTGTTATAGAAATTATTGGAATCACATGAAATAAATTAAGATTCCCTCCTATATGATATTCCAGCTGTCGATGCATTTGGCGCGAAGATAATTTTTAATACTAGGATAATATATGTAGTTAAATGATATATTCCAGCTTCACTAAAAATGGGAGATTTCAGCTCAATTCTTCACGACCTAATTGAGTTTTAGGACTCTGATTTATTAATAGTCGATTACTTTTATACTCGATACTTCCTCAAGCACAATGAGCAACAGGTGTTTGATGAAAAATCCAATAAAATTGATACACTTATGCAAATCTCAAATTTTAATCAAGTTAATAATGTTAAAAATAATAATAATCAATGTTTTGATCTTGTATTTGCAAATTTAGAATTGCAAATTAAAAACTCAAGTTTTTCAATGGTTAGAGAGAATATTTATCCCCCTGGCTTATTAAGAATAAAGATAGCTGCAGGAATTGATATACAACTCCAATTTTCCAGGCGAATTAAAGAGATGTATAACTTTAAAAAAGATGGGGATTATTAATATTTATATATACAAATCACAAAAATCGATTGGGTACCTTGCATCGGCGTATTATAACCAAATATTTACGGATACCGCAAGGTTCTACTTTAGGACCTATACTTCAGGTAGTATATATTTTGGACTTGGTAACTGACGATCTTGCATAATTATTGATATTTGCGGTCTATATAAAAATCTTCCAAACGATAGTATCCATTAGCGATTGTATAAAGCAGAAGAAAAATGTACTGGATTGTACGGGTGTTTCAAAGACAATTAACTACCGATTAACCGTGATAAATGTAAGGTCATAACATTCTCTCGTTCAGAGGATATAATCGAATTTGAGTACCAGCTGCGAGATACGGATTCAAAGAGAGTTGTCACAATAAATGACCTAGGTATAATATAAAACTCTGAGCTATAATGTGAACCTTATGTTGAAGCTTTGGTAAAATCAACTTTGAAAACTTTAGGCTTTATAACGAGATCTTGTGAACATTTTAATAATAGAAGTGCAATGGTAACTCTGTATATCTCGCTGGTAAGATCTAAGTTAGAATACGGGACTGATCAAGGAAGAATACTTAAGGGAGTGATCAAACAACATCATGTAAGAAATTCGAGAGGTTCACAATGGAAGAAAGTTATACTTACTTACTCCTACACGATGAGCCTCAATCAAGTTTAAACTAAAAAATATATGACAAGAAGTCTTTTTACGAAATACTATTCTTACATATTATGCGAGAGTTTGCGTAAAAAAATGAAAAAATTCGTGGAAGAGCTTTTTCCAAAATTTTCAATTTTGATAAACAACCAACAAAAAATAGTAATGAAAATATTTTTTCACTCAGGGATTGTTAAAAATTAAATATAGAGTCAAAATAGTCTCGAATGTTGTTGTAAAACTACTCGTATAACTGTTGAATTTAGAAAGGGTCATATATTCCTTTAGTGCAAAATGTTATCAAAAAATAATATGACTGGCATTTTTTATTGCAGAATTTTCTCCACGGATGATGTTCGGATATTTTCGATAGGCAATTAAAAAAATCGGGGGAGCGCTTTTTTCAAAAATCAGTTTTTATTCTTTTTTTTTTATTTGAAAATTAAAAATATAATAGGCTTCATTTTTCTTGAAAGCTATGTAAAAAATTATGGTGAAATTTTGTTCCAAAATGAGAACTGTATAATATACGGAGGTTTTTGTATATTTGAAAAAAAAACTTTTATCACAGCAAAAGCTGTTTAAACATTTTTTTAATCAATAGTTCATTTCTGGTTGTAAATAAATGATGCTGGCAAAATTTTAGAAATAAAAAAAAATTAATGAAAGAAAAACCCCCAAATTGTTTTAAAAAAATTTCGGAAAAATATTTTGTTTGAGGAAATTTTTTCTTCTGTTTGAAAAGTTGTTTTATGCTCACCATTGCGTTCAGCACGTACCTGAAATATTTAAACTCGACATTGTAATAATAAAATATAAATTTTGTTGACGGAATTCCCGACAATAAAATTAAGCTGTTCTCCCTTTGGGCTCCAGTATAGAAATTTCTGAAGAAGTTCATTACTGTAAAATTTGAAGCATTTTAGCTTCAAAGACGCGTAAAATGAATTTAAATAAAAACAGTTATCACAAAAAATGTTATTCTTACGAAAAATCTTGGATAAAAATTAAACTGTTTGGCTAATACAAGGGAACAAACTCTCATTTGGTTTCCGATTGGAAAAAAAATTATTTCGTGCCGGTAAAAGTCAAAGTGTACGATTTCTTATGAACAGAGAGATACAAAAATAAAAAATTTCTTTAATAAGGCTTTTGATGGCTTCTCCGCAAATACAATTTGATAACATATCAATATATATATATATATACAGTTCAACGCTTGTCATAAGGACAACCGCAGGATTTCGCCGAAGGCAGATGCTAATCTTAAAAATTGCACCGGCTCCCAGCGAAATCGCGGTAAAATTGCAGCTGTAACCACTTCTCACGACCGTGAGATGGGTGGCCAGTCCACGAAGAATCCAATACAATGTTCCGGCAAAAGTCTCGTGTACCCTGAGGACACGGAGCTACCGCAGCGACGCAGGGATGCTTTTCAGGCTATCAACCAGTGAAACTTCGGCACCTCCAAGAGCACCAATGATCAGTACGATTAGCTTAACATAATATTCCGGGTATAACCGTCGCAACTCCCACATACGGTCTTTATACCTCTCTTTCTTTACATAATCCTTGGCTATGATGTTTTTGTCAGCTGGTGCCGAAAATTCGATAACGAACATGGTTCGTTTCTCGAAGTCAAGAA
>JAABKJ010012842.1:0-10434 GCA_011634705.1 Andricus grossulariae
GGGGCGCTCTGGCCAATCACAGGCATCGTAGAGAATATATGTAAGAACAACATAACCTGAAACTTCAGTTTCAGGTCGGCCCTGAAGAAGTGAACTGTAATGTTCACGAATCGTCGGCAAGTTTCGTAGTTTTGCTCACGATTGAAATTCGAAAAAGCTTTAAATTTTGAATTTAAATTTATCATAGATATAGATTAAAAATCTTCTTATAATATTTATTAATTTTATATAATTCATTCTAGTTCCAACACTGACATTCGAATTTAAAAAAAATATTAACTAATTTTGCATTCTTCATATTTTTAATCCTCTTCGACTCTAAAATTGTAACTAACAACTAGGCAGGAAGATCACGTCATACCTTCATATTATTTATATGCGTTGTTGTTTTTAACGATAATTCTAACCATTTATAGATAATCGCCTGGTGAGGATAGCGGTCCGCTATCGCAACGTAGCGTTATAAATACTAACCGTATTAATAAAGTCTGAAAGAGTCTTAAAGAATTGATAATTTTTTTTTTATTTTTCGATTCGAAATTTTTAATAATTTCTTCCCGGACGTAAAAAAACTTAAAGCACACCTTTCATATCACTTTTATATTGTTATATTTCACTAAATATTATAAAAGTTATAGTATTTTCATGAATATCTGTGACAATTCAGGCAACCATAGGAAATGGGAATCTGAAAAAACGTCAAATTTAAATATTTTTCCACAAAAACTGCTTACGACATTGGTTCTTATGAACATTTTTTATTATCTTTCTAATTAAATTTTATTCCTGCATTTACATATTTTTATTCTGTGAGTTCCCATCCATTGATTTAAGAGGATATAAAGTTTAGCCAAGCATTTATTAAAGCATAAAAAGTTGTTTTGTGACAAATAAAACTTTTTACATATTTTCAGTCAACATTTTGTAAATAAACAAATAGAGAAGACGAAATTTGCAAGGTGAAGGCTCTTCAGAATTTCGTGCACTTCAATAAAATTGAAAATTAAACAAAGATTGAAGGCTCTAGACTTTTTTTAATGAGAAAGGTGAATTTCCTTCCACAGTGCGTTGCTCGGCATAGTGGTAAGTACCTTATGAACAATTTCTTGAGATTTGGAAAAACGTTCAGCCTTGAGACTTTGCCATCCGTTGATTCGATAAAAATAAAAAAATCATTGCAAAAGTAATAAAATGTATTGATTGCCGTACAAAAAAATACTTTTGAACTACATTTCCACTATCGTTACCGAAAGAAGCAACTATTTACAGTAACTAGTTGAAAGAAACTAGTTATTTCTCGTCACTGATAAAACGTAAGACGGTAGTAGCTGTAATAACTTCGACATTTCGTTTTATTATTTTTCTTGTTTATCTTGCAAATATTTTTTAAATCAAGGCTATTTTGAGTTTACTTCTATGAACTCTACAGTATACGCTTGACTGAAACATTAACAGCAAGTTTATTACGAAAATACTATATTTTTCAAGCAATTTTTCGCTACAAAATGTCTGATTATTTATAGTGGAAGAAAATTCAGAAATAAATTTAAAACTAAACGATTTTATAAAAGTTTCTACAATCCTTGAGTCTCAGCCCTCATCCTCAACTACTTCTTCGGAAAATTCCCCATCTCGTTGGCTGCTTTTGAACCAGAGTTGTCTACATCTACACTTTTTCTATTTTTCTTTATCTCACCCCCTCAACAAACCCTCATATTTTCCCTTTCTCCTCTGGTACCTACAATTGGAAAGGTGCTGCATAATTACCGAGGGGTAAATGGAGATGTCAGTATTACAAGTCAGGTTAGAGTCATTCAACAAGGGAACTAGTAAAGGCCAATATTTGGTCAGGAACAGCCAGTGAAGTAGCAACGCGACTGCGTAATTTTTGTATAAAAAGGTCGCTAAATACGAATCTAACCCCGATGTTAAAAGGTTTTGACATAAAACGCATTTGAGATACAAATTAGAATTAATAAGTACGGTTGATTGAACAGAGATATCAGTACTAAAGGTCAGGGTATAGTCGGCCAATTTGAACGACACGATTTGTGCATGTTAATGTCACTGAATTCGAATCTAACCTAAAAATATCCAAAGTTAAAATGGCACATCCAGCAGTATACCACCATTAATTTCTATTATTTTTTGCCGCTATGTACATTTCATGAATTTTTTATGTTTTTCGGATAGACGGCCTGCGATTCTATTAGAATATATTTTATCAGAGGAGAGTCTGTTCTGTCTGCATGTCTGCCGTATCGGTGTCATGATAAATAAAATATTATTTTTTAAAGTAATCATTTCAAATTTTATTCAAAAAACGTAAAAAATAAGTTCACAAAAACTTCACTGTCATGCGGATTTGAACCGACACATCCTCTTTTTATGAGAGGTACTTTAACCAAATATTAAATAAATATTCATCATAACGTCGATACTGCAGATACCTGCAGAACAGACTCTTCTCTGATAAAATACATTCCGGTTGCGTAGTTGACCAAGTACATGTTCTACAATTTTCACTTGCGTGCTGCAGTAGCTTCATTGGTTAAAGCACCTCTCAAGAAAAGAGGAGCAGTAAAATTTGTGTGAAACTGTTTGTTGCGTTTTTCAACCAAATTGGAAATAAGTAGTTTGAAGAAGGATATTTATGGTGACGCCGATATTGCAAATACATAAAGAATAGACTTTTCTTAAATAAAATATGTTTTTAAAGAATCGCATGCCATCAAGGCAAAAAGCAGCAAAAATACATGTAGTATAACGTTGCATCTGCCCCGTCTTTAAAAGTTGAAAGGTTTTGACAGAAAATTAATTTTGAATGAAAATTAGAATTGATAATGACTGAGGGGCGAATGAAAATGTTAGTAGTACAAGTCAGAATATAATTAGCCGATTATTACAGTAGTACAGGCCAATGTTCAGACAACAAATCTACTGAAATAGAGACAGAAGGATTTTTCTTTAATAAGCTCTTTGAATTTAAATCTAACCTAAAAATATCCAAATTTTAAATGGCAGATCGAACAGTATACCGGTGTATTTTCCTCCGTCTTTAAAAGTTTAAAGGTTTTGATAGAAAACCAATTTTGAATAAAAATTAGAAAAGGGATTTTATTTCCACATTGCTGACTTATTATCACGTCATTCAAAGATGTCGTGAATTTTGCATTTAGAAGCTTGACATGGCACGATATAGCGAAGACGAACACGCGAATCATCGCTATAGCGATGCCTTAACGTCTTGGGCGTAACATCTGGTAGTCCGATAAGTGCAGCGCTAAGGCGGGAATATAATGGGACTGGTATGAGGGTTGACAGCCAGTGAGATAACATTCACGAGGTGGCGTGCATTTATCGTTAGAAGCAGCCAGGGAAATTTCACACTTTATAAGCCTACAATATGCTAGTAATTTTACATCTTGAGAATCTTCTAAGGCATTATAGAATGATCCAGAAAACTCTAACTCTGGTAGAAAATTGTTCTATTCAATGTTTAGTAGTAGAGAATCATAATCATAAATCCGGTCTCTATATAAAGATTATTTTCTGTTTCTGATTTGAAATTAGATCAAGAAATTCATTAAACGCACATCAACTTCATGTAAATCAATTCAACTCAATTAGAGTGAGAATTATTTGAACTGAATTTTGGCTCCATTAAAAAGGTAAAAGAGTAAATCGCAATTTTATACGAATGCATAAAAACAATCCTAAAAATCCAGATCTCCATTATTTAAAGAAAGAACAAAAATTTACTCCTGTTCTTGACTTTATTTTGACTTAATTTTATTACTTGTCTATGTCAACTTCTTCTATACACAAATTAACTGCCTCAATTGTGCCACAAGAAAAAAAAGTAACTATTAGTAATTGCCTGAAAAAATCTTCATCATGTGGTAGGAAGAAAATAAAATTCAATTAAATGAAGATTATTTAAACAATTAAAAAATGTCTCCAACAAAAATGTTTATCATGAGACTCATGAAGTGTATAATTGGAATGAATTTATACGGAATTGTTACTTTGCATTTTTTGGATGTTTGAAAATGATTGAATTGATCGAAGTGATTGAAACTCAATTTAAAAAATGGTGACAAAAAGTAGTTGTTTTCCCATTGTGTCCGGAGGCATGGCTTAATATTCTGTTATATCTTGTGTCGCTTTTACAAAAATTATTTATTTTGTATTTATTTTTTCACTTTTAAAACAAGAACTATGCGTATTGTAAAAAAATAGTCTACATAAAATATGTAGACCCTTTTGAGATGAACAATTTGTTTGCTGACCTTTTTTTTATCTTCCATAGTTTCTCGAAAAAATGAAATTTCTTATTTATAATAACATTTCTCACGATAAAACAAAAACTATGCGTCTCATAAAAAAATAGTGTCAAGAAAATTTGTAAATCTTTTCAAGGAGAACCATTTTTCTTGTTAACATTTTTTCATAGCTCGTATAGTTTTGCAGCAACATGAATTTTCTTTTAGGAAACATTTTCGATTAGGAAAAACATAACCGTTATTCAAAAATGGTTGGTTAATGAACTTGTTCTTTCATTTTAAACCTGAAAATAGTGTGCCGAAGGGAAATTCAATCAGATTTATGTAATTGAGTTCAAATAATTGATTGAATAATTTTTTCGAAAGTTATCGTGTTTATATAAAACGACGAAGACAGGCAAACGCCGAAGTGAAATCACATTTTTTTCAGTCAGTGAGTCCGAAATTGTCGAGATTTAATGAAATCTGCTAAGGTAAATTTTTACATAAAACCTTCTCATTGAGATGAAATTGTAACTAATAATTTCAACAGGTATAGATCTGGGTCACCCTAGTGTCCCTTATCTCGATAATGTGAGGATAATAGTGATATATAGGGGTATATGCGTTAGATGGTTGACAAGGGGGATAAGTAAGAGGAGAAATGAAGATTTTGTAAAAAGGTTATCAGATCCGAGCTAAATTGTGGAGGGGTAAATTGAGAAGGGGGTCGATATATGTGAAAGAGAGGGCGGTAGACCCAGGTGAAGGATTTTCGACGATATAAGATAGAAGTAAAAGGAAGTGGGCGAGGAGGGATTTTCGTGTTTCAAATGTGAAGATGGAATATGACTAAGAGAGATACGAATGCATTTAAAGATGGTTTAATGGAATAAACCAGAGGGGAAGAGGCAGAACGGGAGCTCGTGATGAGTGATAGAGAGGTTTGAGGGATAAATGAGGAAGCATATGAGATGGGGCAAGAGAATTGGCTTTTTTGGAATTTAGAGGAGGGTGATAAGTGAGAAAAGATGAGCGATGAGAAGAGAAAGGAGTAAGAGGAAGGAAATAAGCACAAGGGGCAGGAGTGAGTTTTGCAAAGGTTTTAGTGGAGAGAACATGTGGGCAGACAGAGAAGTATAGAGGTAGGGTGGAGGGAATTCCAGGTTTAGGAAAGAGTAGATAACATTAGAGGGATAAAGATAAAGTGAAATGCGGATGCGGTATGGGGTAAGGTGATTGGGGAAGGACGATAAGGAAGAGGTTCGGACTGCATATAGCGTATGGAAGTGTAGGTGAGAAAGGGGGTACGTGGGCTAAGTAAAGTGGGTGGAAAGGGAAGAAATAGTGAAAGGGCGTAGATTCTTCACGAATTGATTCTTTAAAATGAAAAAATTTAAAAACCCAAATTTCTCGGCATCTGGATTTACAACTTGAGCGTAAACTGTCTACCTGATCCTAAATAGATTTTTTTTAAAGCTTCGATTACAATTCTCTGAATGTTTCTAAATAAAGCCTACTTGACTTTAATGATTTTTGTCTTTTATGTTGCCAGACTTAAAAGAGCACTGTTATTCTGCACTTATCGCATATTCCTTGGAGTTAGATGGCAGCATATTATGGGAAGCAAGGCGTACATTATTCGTATTCTCGTTTTAATGGAATCCTAAAAACAGCGCAAACGGTCCTTTGCGGTGTAATGTACACTCAAGGCTAATGGTTTTTTAAGCTGGCATATAATTCTTATTACCTTTTCCATTGTGTGGCCATAGTAGAGAACAATATACGAGTGCGGAGACGTACTAGACGTTGAAGAAGAGGGAAAGGGGAATTGAGAGCTCTTTCAGTAAATTTGAGTTATTCCGCAAACTGCGAAGGCTCGATTCTTTCTCCGAGATTCAAGAACCGACCCTTATAACGATAGAGAAGTAGAGCCACTTTCCAAAGCGTCTCGCTCGTAAATATTCACGGTTAGTGCATGAAACCTGAACGTTATTTTTAATTAATGGCGCTGTTAAACTTTTCCATAAACGAAGTCAAGCACCAGAGAAATATGGCCGATCTTGGTCCTTGGACGAAGCAACCCTCTTTTTACAGCCAGCATTAGCGGCTTCATTTCTTCGTGAATGAGTAAAAATCAGTGGAAAATTGCAAATAGGTACCGAATTGAAAGTCTAAATGAAGATTTCTGAAAGTTGTGTGCTGTTTATGTGGTCGGGAAATTAAATACAGAGATGAATTCAATTTGACAAAAATTTGACACCTAATTGATGGATGTAATTAAAAACAGAAGCAGGATATAGAGATAACCTCGGACACAACACTAAGAATGTATAGTAAAACGTAAATGAGAGACGGATTAAGATAAGAATCAATTGTAGATCCATTCGAAGGCAAACATGGATTAAAAAAATTAACAAATACCAATTGTGATAAAAGTTTGCAAAATAGTAATTCCATGTGTACGCGTGAATCAAATGATATTTTTTGCAACAACTATCCGAGAAAATTGAATGAGGATTTTTTAAAGCACTTGCTGCTGCTCTAACAATATCTGATGGAGTACATTCTTCGATAGTTTCCTCGCACTCGTTATTAAAGTTCATCACCTTATCAGAAATAAAAAGCAATCAGAAGAAAAATTTCACTTGCACTCTAACTATTTACGTCGACTCTAAACGCGCGCTTGTCATCAACTGTTCGCTCTATTGTGCTCATGCGGAAAATATATAAGTATCGAAATGCATATAAAGACCAACGTTCGATATATATATATAGAGAGAGAAATAGAGTAAGAATAGGATCTAATATTTCTTTTTTCAGCTCTTCAGCTGACGATAATTAAATTTGAGAAAAGGCAACCCTACGTACTGAATGATGTAACTGCAGCGAGTTGTTCACCTTAATCTATCTTTTGCAGGATGGAAGAAATTAGTCAAAGGGAATTCAGGATGAAGATAAATTTTTCGTGCGATCTTAGACCGGTCACCGACTTTCAAATAGCGCACGTAGGTGTGAGAACGTGACGATTTCAATACGCCGATCACGTATGCCACCTTCATTGGTCCAAAAAGAATAGGTAAGACTTTCCTCTACAAGGCCCTCTTGCTCCTTAGCTACTGTGACTTATTGCCCTTGAAGCTTTTAAAGTCTCCTCTAATCGGCGGTCTGGGTTAAAAGTTTCCTCGTTTTTCTTGCTTACCCAACTGCTCGTGCAATGATTCTCTAGGAGGTCAATGTAAACATTTGCAAACATGCTCTAGCAATAGAAAATCCACATCAATATGAATAAATGTGAACAAATTAGAGTAAGTTCAGTCAAGTTATTTTGGACCACTTTGGACAATGATCAAACCAATTCCAAGAGAACTAGTTTCAAATGAATCAAACAAGTTTAGAGAAGGTCAAAAGAGTGCAGACGCGTTTAAAAATCTGAAGCTAATAAGATGATGTTAATCGATTTAGGACCAGTATGAAAAGTTCAGACCTGCTTGATGTACATAGTTTTACTGATTGAAGCCAGTTTAACCTAGTTAAAAAGCCTTCACGCAAGTATGAAATAGCTTAAACTAATTGGATTAAATTTGTATCGATTCAAGAACAGTATGGACAACGTAGGATATTTTCGAAGCAGTTCAAAATGGTACAGACAAGCAAGGCCGAAGCCAGGAATATTGGAATTTTTTTCGTCGATTTTACGTCTATTTTTGCGTGTTTTGGAAAAATACGAGCTAACTTGGATATTTGGACCACGAATTCGGATTCAGCGACCCCAAAAACATATAGATATGCTGGTTAAGTCCACCAGGCATGAAGATATTGTTTTTGTTTGTAAAAATATACAAGACAAATCGCTGTTTTCCTCGACTTTACGTCTATTTTTACGTGTTTTGAAAAAATACGAGCTAACTTGGGTATTTGGACCCTACATTCGGATTCAGCGACCCCAAAAACATATAGATATGCCACTGTAGTCCGCCGGGCAGATCACTTTTTGTTGTGCCGATGTAATTTATGTTGAGCAAATTCTAATAAAAGTATTCATCACAAATATACAACGTATTGCCCTTCTAATTCCTCAAGGAAATGAATCGCGCTGATTGGCCCATGTTTGGACTGATCGACGGTAACTTAATCTGTGCTTAACTGAGCCTCATTCCGAAGCAAATGAGTAATTAATCTCTACTGATTCCGCGATTTGCATAAGCTGGGCTTACTGACTACTTGACGAATCTAGACTTCCTTCACTCAGAGCGGATCAGCTCTAGGAACAAAACTACTCTCGACGACGCTCTCAAGTCGTTTAGAAACCGCTGCATGGTTCAGGTTTGATACCCTTCACTCGACACGTACCTGCTTTGCGCGTAATAAACCAAATCCTGTAAGAGAAGCATCTTCAAAATGAGTAATATAATTTGAACGCATTTTAAACGATTCTAACTTATTACAGCTAGGTAGATCCATTTCGAATTTATTCTAATATGATCAGGAGGGTGAAATACGCAATTGGCGGAATATATAGAAAAAAATTATTCTTGAGTAGATTTTAGGTTATTTAATCAAAATTCGCGGTAGTGAATTGTTGCTAAGTGAAAACTGTGGATTGTTAGAAATGTTATTAAATTTCAGTTACAAAATTTCCTAAAATTCAAGACACACTTTATTGAAATTCAATTCAATGAAAAAATGTAGTAAAACTTTTAGATTTATTTTTTATAATTCTGAGTAAAATTTAAAGTGCAACAACATTTCTTTAATTTCCAATGCAGGTATTGAAGTATGAGAATAGGTTTATAAATTCAATACCCAAAATTAAGAGCCTGTTTAGGTGCCTGAAGTTTCAGGCACCCTGTATTGAATCTGCGTTTCAGTTATAAGTCGGCCTAAATGACTCGTTAATGTATAATACCGTAAATCTAAGAATTTTGCAAAATTCTTAAGAAAGTTTCCACTCTTATGATAGAGTTTTAAATATTCGGTATTCTAGTTTGGAAATTATTTTAGTGAAACTTTATTTCCACTGATGAACTAAACATTTCTATACATGGCTTAAAATCATGAAAGTTCATGAACGCGATGTACATCATATGTAATATGGCACGTAAAATAATATAAACGCTTAATTCATTACGGCCTTAGGAAGTTCAAATAAGACAATAAAAATATGTTCTCACAAAATGTTTGAGGAAGTAAAAAATTAGCACTTTTTCACTATTAGAATTTAATCGCATGCATTTTTGTTCAAGTTAACAAAATTTTCCTATTGGAAAAAAATGATTTTATTAACATAAGTCTTTTGTTTATAAACAAAAAAAAGTATTGATTCCCTTGATATGCAATTTTTTTATATGTTCCTATATATTTTTAGAATATTAGATACTTTACAACAACTCATTATTCGATTTCTGGGTGGACCTATAGAAACGGTTCATTTCTATTGGTTCATTATTGGAATTCAATCACATAAATTTGTATTGAAGCTAAAAAAGTTTGTTCGATTGAGAAAAAAATTATTTAATTTACAGTATTTGAAAATATTTTTATCTATTCTAAACATATTTTTTAAAGGTTTTTGAAATTTTATTGTTTAATCAGTCTCATTTCTTTTCTCGCGACCTTCAGCAACATGTAAAGTTTATATCCATCATAAATACTACAACTCTAGATTTCTTAGTTTTATATTTTCATACTTTTTTATCAATCTTTATCATTCTTTTTATCAAGCGACTTTCATTGGCTGCCCCGTTCTTGTATCAATGGGTCGCTTGTATGCAACTTTTAGAACTGAAAAGCGCGGGAGATTTGAAATCAATAATACTCGTGATACAAATAAATTCACTCAACATTCCTAGAACTGCTGGCGAGAGACGGTTGCAACTCTCGCTTCGGGAGGGCCGAGTGTGCGAGTAGACAGTCGCGTATATTACGCAATATGGTGAAGTGAAAACGTTTCCGGTGGACTCGGTTTATTGCGCAGTTGAAAAAGTCGCGGTCCGTTAGTCTGCTTTCATAAATAATTGTTTTTAAAGTGTTTTTGTTGACGTGCGACAATTTGCCAACTAAAAATCAATACTATCGAATCAAAAAACGACGCAAATATTTCGCGGAATAGTGAGTTTTGTGGCATGGCGTCGATAGGTGGAAATGTCAGCCGTCAGGAAAGTTAGTA
>JAABKJ010012843.1:0-10434 GCA_011634705.1 Andricus grossulariae
AATAAAAGAAAAATTTCAAAAATCTGCAAGTAATTCTGAAAAAGTGTTACTTTTAACTCTTGCTCCGAAATCTTGGGACCGCAGAAGATTGGCTGAAGAATTTGGCGCTTCCGAATGGCAAACTAGAAAGGCTAAGAAATTAGTAGCTGAGAATGTAATTTTAACTTCTCCTAATTTAAAAAAAAGGTAAAACTTGTATCAAAGGGCTGAGCAGAGTATATTCTAAGAAAATTTTAGAACTACACGGATCCAGCCTAACTCGAAAGCTAAAAAAAAAAGAAAAAAAAAGGACATTTTAAACCAACTTTCCGTTTTTTTTACCACACTATCCTTCGTGATTGAACATAAATTAAGTCCCCTTTTTCTCAATATAGGCCGTAGTTTAGAAATTCGGCGTTCATGTTTGTTAAATATTTATGAAGCCAAAATATATCTAAGAAATAAATAAAGAATACAGAAATATAATACATCGAAAGACAAATAAACGTATGTTTTCTCCCTTATTTATCAAAAAATTGTCCTAATAGTGTGTTGTGGTCAAAATTTACAACTGCACATTTTCATATTAAGAACTGCACTTTTTTTTAGAGCTGTATTATTGTCTAGATCTGCACTTTAGAATATACTCTGGGGTTGAGAAAAATTTAGTTGAAACATTTTTATTCTTTAGTCCCAAAGAAAATCACGCCATCACTACTCAAAAACTTAAGAGGAGATTCGCACATTTCATTTCAAATTTCGTTTAAGCCAAAAATAACAGTTTGACGAACAAATGATAAAAAGTCAAATTAAATAAGTCCGCAATAGACGGTACGTCGTGATCGTCGCGACTAGCTGCACTGCGACGCAGAAGCTGCGAGCAAGAAGTGTTATATATCTCCACCAATTTCTTTCGCCCCACTTTCGACAATGGCTCATTTTAAAGGGAGAAAGTCCAGCTTTCTTTTAAACATAATTTTGGGAAAAAATTAACAGCCGCAGTTGGAGAAAAACTCAAAAATATGTTTAAAATTAAAAAATGAACCTCAAATAATTTTTTAAATCTAAAATCATTGCATTTAGCGTAAAGCTGTTGCTGAAAAGTTTCGAAACCCTACATAAACAAGTCAATTTGGATAAATCTTGCAGAAGTTATGGTTAACTGAGTATTAGCGTGCGCGGTAAAATGTTGAAAATTCAAGCGGGTACACTTGACGAATTTTGCCCCATAGGGGCAAAGCGGGTAATGCCGGTCAGCAGTTAATATCGGTCATTACAATTTCACTCGTGTATACTGCGTTCCCGAGCACGCACACAGGCAAAGCGGGTGGCGTGACTATATCCCTCGCCTATATCACGCATGTTGCGTGCGCTGGGACGCAGTACTACGAGTGAACTTGTAATAGCCGGTATAACCTGCTGACCAGCATTACCGGCTTTCCCCCTAGATTTCAAAAGATTTTGAAATATTTAAAAGGGTTTTCAACATTTCACAAAGATTTCACGGATTTCAAAGACTTTAAAAAGGTCTGCACACCAGATTTCAAAGATTTGACAACAATTTTACAAAGATTTTGAAACTTTCAAAAGATTGGAAGGGTTTCAAAGATCTGCAAAAGGTACAGTATATCAGATTTCAAAGATTCTCAAACATTTCAAAGATTTTAAACGATTTCAAAAATTGGAAAATCATTTTAGAACATTTCAAAAGATTGCACAAAAATTTCCCAAAGATTTCGAACATTTCGTAAAGATTTCAAGGATTTTAAAGATTTCACAAAGATTTCGAACATTTCACAAAGATTTGAAAACTTTCAAAAGATTTCAAGGATTTCAAAGATTTCAAAAACCATTCCAAACCAGATTTCTAAGATTTCAAAACATTTTAAAGATTCGAAACGATTACAAATTTTTTTATAAGATTTCAAAAGACTTCAATAAGATTTTAAATATATTTATGATTTCCAATTAATAAAAAAGGTTTCAGAAAGATTTCAAAAATATTTCAAAGATTTCATAAAAATTTCAAAGATTTCATAAGAATTTCATAAAGATTCATAAAGAATAAAAGAACTCAAAAGATTTCGAAAAGAGGACAGTGCACCAGGTTTTAAAGATTTCAAAACATTTAGAAGATTTTAGCGATTTCAAAATTTTCTAGAATAGTTCAAAATATTTCACAAGGAATGAAATTTTTTTTAATGATTTCAAACAAGTACAAAAGATTTCACAAATATTCAAAAGAATTCATAAGGATTTCAAAAGATTTCAAGAATTAAAAAATTTTCAACGAGGGTGCAGAAAACTAGATTTAAAAAATTCCAAGATTTCAAACGATTTCAAACGGTTTTAGCAAATTTGAGAAGAGTTCAAAAAATTGCATTGATTTCAAATTAACTGAAGAGATTTTACAAACAAATATTGAAGAAAGATTTCACAAATACTTCAAAGATTATACAAATTTCAAAGATTATACAAATTTCAAGGATTTCACAGATTTTACAAAACAAGATTTCAAAAGATTTTAAATGCTTCAAAAGATCTCAACGAATTCACAAAGATTTCAAAAGATTACAAAGATTTCACAAAGATTTCAAAAATTTTCAGGATTTCGAAGATTTTACAAAAAATGTACGATATTTTAAACACTTCAAAAGATTTCAACGAATTCATAAAGATTTCAAAAGATTGAAAATGTTTCACAAAGATTGCAAAGATTTCAAGAATTTCAATGACTTTTCAAAGATTTAAAAATATTTCACAAAGACGATTTATGTTCGCAAAAAATGAAGAATTTGTTTATTGATGGTGCTGCTTTCTTTATAAATTGTTGGCTAATAAACAATTAAATGGCTCATATTTGTATAAAAAACGGTTATTTCAGTGTTTGATGTAAAAAAAAGAAGACCTGGAAAAACTTGATTTCTTGAACTTGAAAACCTAGAAAAGACCTTGAATTTTGTTTCTAAGAATCGCCGGACGCTCTGAATTATAATATTTTGTGAATTGCAAAACAATTAATTAAACTATTCAATTTGTTTCCATTGTCTCTATTATAAAGTTTTCATTATGAGGAAGCAAAAACGCTCAAATATGGGCTCAAAACTAAACATCAAATGATTCAGAATTCTTCCAAAATATTTTGTCTCATTAAAAAATATACATTCGCAGTACTAAATCCTTGAATAATTCCCTCTATAATTTCATTTACTCTGTTTAAAATCTACCCTTACTCACTAAGTATACCTCTCGTCAGAACATTTGAATTGAAAGGTTCAGATTATAATCCCAAATTCAATGTAAATTTAATACGTCTCATCTGCCAGTTGAAACCCATGCCAGTCTGACATTTATGTTTGATTAAGAGGAGAAATCCCCATGGGTATTTCATTCAATGGTTGCTTTACATGGTTTCCCCTCATTCCGTGATTCGTGTCAAGCTCCTCGCTGCGCATGCAAGGGTTAGTCTCACGATATATTGCGGTCGAGAAACGTAGTAAGAAATGACGAGCTTGCAAATTTAATACCAAGTATCGATCGGTGATATAAATACTGTAGAATCTCGCCACAGTTCTAAAGACCAGGCTTCTGAGGACTTTGAAGACGGTCAACAGATCCGCTAGGCGCTAACTCGTTCATTTCTTCAAAGCTTTTTTTCTCGTTCTAACTTCGAAAATTAATAAACTCTATACTGCATAAAGTTCTATCAGTCATAATTCATTCCGAATAGTTCATTGTTAGTTGAGAGCTTTTTCATAAATATATTTATAAATTGAGCAGCGTAGTAACTAGAAAAATTTTTAACGAGAATTTTAAAACTTTAATTTTCTTTCGGCGGTTTTAAGATCATTAATCAAATTTATATTTTATCAAAATCGTAATTAGCACCGTTAGAAAAGTAACTTAGGGCTTTTCTATCCTTGAAGCATTGTTCCGGAAATTCATTGCATAATTGAGACCCAACAATGTGCTTGTCTGAAGATCCGCAGGACGGTATCATTCATGAATAATCAGGTTTAGATTTCCCTGTTGTATCACGAGATCAATGAACTATTGGGTATAATGAGTTAGGCTAACCATCAACCAT
Source organism: Andricus grossulariae (assembly GCA_011634705.1). Classification (NCBI taxonomy): domain Eukaryota; kingdom Metazoa; phylum Arthropoda; class Insecta; order Hymenoptera; family Cynipidae; genus Andricus; species Andricus grossulariae. The sequence goes on from JAABKJ010012843.1 coordinate 4,067, forward strand.
GTTGGAGCGGAAGCTTGTGGCGAAAAAAAAAACAGATGTTGGGTAGACAGTAACTCTCCGATGAATAATTGGACCCGTTGAGGTATTAACACTGCCGATTAATTATTTGGTCAAACTGAAATCGAATCGCATCCTCTATGCAAATGGCTATCGAACCGAAGCGAAGCGAGCTTTACACATATTATCCTCTTAGTTGTACAATCAATACTCACCTGTCTGCAAGACCTACTGATTCAGTGAGAATCTGAACGTTCGAGAATAGCTTTCTCTTCCGCTTTCTATAGCCACCATTGTTTTCACCCTCGTGGTATACATATATCTTCAGTAGAAGGAAATCCAATAATTCGCATTGTAGAGCAATGCAAATATGATTGTTTCTCACATTTTATAAATTTTCTTCTGAAGTGTATGAAAATTCGGAAATTCGTTTTATGTTAGCTGAACTCAGTAGAAAATTATTTGGGAATTATTTCCAATGGGAGAAAAAATAATAAGAGTCTAAAAAGGTAAATAGGTTCATATAGAGTTGAACAAAAACATTCTTGTATATTTCAAAAAGCTGAAAACCAGGTAGAAATTAATTTCAATAATATGGGTGATAGTTGAAATATATAACTTATATGACTCTTTCTTTAAAACGAGTATGCAAATTCAATATCATTATAATAGGACGAGGGTTAATCAGATTGAACAACTAAATAAGTGCTGTGATGATATCAAATTCTCACTCTGTGATTTCAAGCCCCTAGTGCTAATTGACTTTAGCTTAAATTTTAATTGGCTTTGGTTTTTACTATCTCGAACGCCAACATAGTACTCCATTGGTTAAATTTTCTTTATAAATGAGTAGATTAATTATTTATTTATTATTTTTAAAACATATTTCGTTTTTTTCAAGTTTTCACCCTCCAACCGAAATAAAAATTAATTGCTATGATCATAGTACTTCTGAAAAATGTCAATATATTCTCTGGAGAAGATCCTTTAAAATGACATTGAAGGACGACCTATTTTCAGTCAACACGGTTATCACAAGCGCAGCGTATATTCCCACTTTCTCTGGAATTTACATTCAGGTTTATAATTCCAATTTTAAAGAAGCCGGGCCAAACTGGTTTTTCATCAAATATTTTCCTCGTCTTTATTTGTGATTTAATCATATACTTAACTAAACGATGTTGCAATTTTCGTCCATAACTCTCCCTCGATTACTTTCAATACTTTCCAGACGTTATCTGAATTACATTAAAGTAATGCTTGTTAAGCTCATTAGATGTTCTGTTGACTTCGATCGAACGAGGACATTTATTATCCAAGCAGTGATTACTATCTCTTTTCCGTTACGTGTAAGCTCCTATTTAAAACAAATCTGAGCCAATTTTCAATCAAATTACAAGACATAGCTACAAATTGGTCGTCAAAGAAACCATATACCACAAAATTAGCGAAGAATAAATAATCAGAAGACATATCTGGGACTAATTTATGTGTATCTTGGGATAAAAAAAGCTATCTGGATGATTTTATCTTGATACAGTGGTAACCAATAAACCTGTTGTAATCTTTACCAACTCCAAAATGAATTCAGTATATACTTAACCAATAAAGCACTTGTCCCTTCACCAAAAAGCAAATAATGTCAATAAATATGCTACCAATAAAGCACATCCTTATTTACGAACTCCAAAATAAGCTCCATAAATAAGCAAACAATTAAGCACCTAAACCTTTATCAACTCCCACATAAACTTGCAAAATATGCAAACAATTTATCTCTTGATGAGATTTCCAATAAACTCACCTAATAGGCAGCCAATAAAGCACATACCCCTTTGTCCACTTTCGAATAGACTCAAAAAGAAGTCTTACAATAAAAATCCTATCGTCTTTACGAAATTTTAGATAAATTCGCTAAATAAGCAACCAATGAAGCACTTATTTGATAAATAGGCAAACAATTATCACCTGCCCACTTCATAAAGACTCACAAGTAAACATCATAAATCACCTGCCACCTTGATGAACTCCTACAACAATTCAAGAAATACCTAACCAATAAATTACCAGCTTTCTTCATAAATTTCTAAACAAGCTCGATAAGTAGGAAACCCAATAAAGCATCTGCTGCTTCAACAGCTCCCAAATAAACTTAAAAAATGGGCAACCAATAAATAGGTCCCCTTCATAAACACCCAGATAAAGTTAAAAAAATAGTTTAACGATAAAGCACCTACCCCATATATTTACTTCAAAATACACTCACCAAATATGCAACCAATAAGAGACCTATCCCTTTATCAACACCTAAATAATCCCAATAAATTGGCAAACAATAAGAACCTGCCCCTATATAAATCCCCAAAATAAACACAATAAATAGGCAACCAGTAAAAACCTGCTCAATTCATACTCTACAAAATAAAGTCCATAAAGAGGCATCCAATGACTGCTATTAAAAAATTACTAATTCATAGTTTTTTATTAATTGATTGGGACCCATGCGAATTACGAAAAGGGTCCTTATATTCTGTATAGAGAAACGTAACTAAAGTAGGCGAGTGTCTTAAGCGTACGTGTATTATTTTATATTATATATTTATATTTATATTTATATTTTATTATTTTTTCTTCGAACAGGAAATAATAAATATACCTACTACCGGTTGCTTCCGGGACATGAGTGTGGTACTGACAGATTCACTATAATTCTCAGTATCATCCTCCATTAAAATTCAAAAATAATACATAATTTTGTCTCGGACTGTATTAGTAAGTTGTTACTAATTCTAGAGTAAAGTCTATACTAAATCAATTTTTAATCTATGTGGCATTATTTGAATTGGTCTTAAATTAAAAACAGATTTACAGACATCTTAGGGGTTCCTGTCTTGGATATGTAAGGTCCTCGATTGGGCTAGTAATAGATTTTCGATACCTGTTCGTGCCTAATAACCCGGCTAATCGAAGGCAGGACCATGTAAACGTGGATCCGGTGGTATAGTCCTTCCAATGTATACCAATGCGGATAACCACATGCACTCGCATAAGCGCACCGGGTGCATGTGCTGCCAACAGAGAACATCCCAGATATATGTACCTTGATCGCAGAGAGGAGACTATCTTGAGTAGCAGACACCGCTCAAGATGCAGCAGAGGTCGTCGAGAGTTACCGTTGGTTCATTTACCGGTATTGTTGTTCCCCACCTCCGCCCCTAAGCGGCGTACCGACTTGTTCCATCCTCTCCATGGGAACCTACCCCCGAGCCACTACCACCTCTCAACCTCATTCACCGCGAATACGGCCACACCATCCGACACACAGAAATTGCACAAATGCACATTGCACAGTGCACACTCATCTGCTGCGAACGATGCCTCTGATTTGAATGCTGGAAATCGCCAGCCTCGTTGCGATTTGTGTCGAGCCTAATGTCGCACTGCCGAGGGCTTTGCTGGATTGTACCAGAATCAATATAAACTAATCGACTACAGATTATTCGATGAATTATGAAACCTGAATGCTATGATAGCTCTGTGATCGTGAATATAGATTAGTCCAACTTTAATTAACCCTTAAACGGCATACTAGTGCGAATTCGTACCAGCAAAAATTTCAAAGCGCTGATATTCTTTCTAGAACTATTTTCAAGGTCTCTCCCCACTACGTTAAATATGTCCGTATCCCCCCAAATAGTCCACGCGTAAGCAGATATTCATTCGCCTGCAAGCAGTCAAGTAAGTTACTGTCAAAGTGTTAAGTAGTGAAAATTCGCACTAGTGTGCCGTTAGAAGGTGCTAAGTCCTGTTTTATGAAAAATTGTAAAACGTTGTTTCTGTGCTTGAAACAAGATCTTTGATAAAGAGGTAAGTAAATTTCTTCACAAATATGTCTATAAATAAAAAGAAATACCATAAGCAATAATAAATAACATTTCATGTGTCATTAAAAATATTGCATGAAAAGCACAAATTTTACAATTACTTACTATTGTTAGACTCTAAATTGATATGATAATATTTTTTCAACAACTTTTTTTTTTTTTTAATTATAAGAATGGTGGAAGAAAAACGTCGTTACAATTTCCGAAGTTCTAGGACTATTCTAAAGGCATTAGCAGAGGAGTCTGAAGACGATGTGCGACGATCACAGAGCTTCTCTCTGCGTCGACTGCAATGGTTTTAATGAGTACCCGGGTAAAAATATTTGGACTTGATTTTGCCTTGGGTAAAGATCAATCCAAGACACTTTCAGGTCATTCTGTATGTCTAGCTCGTGAGACGGAGCCAGACTATTTTTGATGTCTTAAGGATCTCTGAGGGTCATCACTAATCCACTTCAAACTTTATAAAATATTTATATTATTTATATTCATGGTATTTATTTAGTATATAGTAATAAGTTTATTTGTCTGCAATACTTATTATTCTTTAGATGACGAATCTAAAAATGTTGTCCATTTTTTCCTATTTCCAACAGTTCACTAAATACTTCTAGAAAATGACAGTTCTAATCTTTTTACGGAAAATTGTATATGCCTGCAGTTATTGAGATCGACAGGTTCCGAATGTCAATTGCTTGGTCCTAACCTAGCTACCTGATTCCTGGAAATGTCATGCCCAGCCGGTGGGGTCCATAGTTTATAGAGGTCGCAGTATAATGGACAGTAAAATTGACAAACGAAAACTCTTGTAATTTTGACCCTGGCAAATGTTAAAGCCACAAATTGGTAACATAATTTTCTCTAAAAGCCATTCGGTATATTTATTTCATTGTTTTCATTTGATTATTTATCTACAACCATAAATGCTAGAGAAGTCGGTATATCTCCAATGTCTAGCTGGTGTGACGGAGCCAGATATCACGGTCCTGGAGACCTATTCGAAACATATCGAAGACACTTAAGCCAAAACCAAGACCAAACATTTTTACCCGGGGTAATGTTCAATGATGTTTGTCATAAGACTAATATTTTCACAATAAAATAATGTTTATTTTTTTTCTAAAACATAAGTAATAAAACGTTTACATACGAGACCAGACCGAAACGAAACAAAGAACTTTCGTGATTTTCGTTCTGTTTCTATACTGCCAAAATGTAACTATATTCACTCGATTTAGTGTACGTTATTCAAAATACCCAAATTCTAACGAAATTTTGTAACTACGTTTAAATGTAAAAAATAATTTATTCGCATCCTTGTACATCTTATGTAGATATTAAAAGGCAGATGGCTAAAATATGATCGTTTTAACGATTTGGGTTTTAATTTTGTTCCCATCTGTCAAAACGTACCGAAAAGGAAACGAAAGATTCGGTACTTTTTGCATAACATAACGTAACGGAACGAAAGTTTCAGACGAATCCCTACTTTCATCTTTTCTCAAAATATTCTGTGTACTCTTACACTTTCCTAACGCACCATTGTATCGCACATCACCGCTCTGACACAGGTCACTGATCAAACTTTTTACCAATTACCCATTTGGATAGCTTCACAAAGCAATTATAAAATGAATATTTTCAAAATTTTTCATGAATAACACTGTTATTACAAAAATATGCTCGTATACTACAAAAATAACAATGTGTGCTGTCTCTTACTCGTGATATACTTCAATATTATAATATAATTTTATCGCATTGCTATATTTTTTCATGAAAGAAAATCTATTCAAATAAAGAATCGCGTTAGTTTTATTTCAATACCTTTAATTTTGACAAAATTATGATTTTTTGTTGAAAATATCTATTTTTCAAGAACACCTTTTCTTAATAACCATTTTTTTCATAATTGAATATAATTTTCACTACATTTAAGCTACCCCAACGGATTGGGCGAGAAATTTTACTCCAAAATCATATATTTATACGTATATTTTGAACCTTATTTTCATCTTCAGATGAAGTCACAAAATCCCAATTCGCACTAGTGTGCCGTTTACGTATGCTGGGTTGAAGTGTGCCATTTGAGGGTTGAACCAGTAATAAGGATTTCAAATGATAGATCAGTCTTTCTCTGTCATTGAGTTTCCTTTAGTGATTCACGGCAAGACCAACATTTATTTGCAGTGTTGACCAAGAACCGAACTCAAAATAAGGGAATCGGAGTCTATGGCTTAATGTCTCTGTTTATCAAATGTTTAAAAAATCTTTAAAAAGCATAATCTTTAACAAATCCATCTTGTGTAACAGAATTGAACAAAAATTGAATGGAATTCCAGTCATTTTTCTGTATACTATTCAGCTTATGTTGTATATGTGTTGATCTTTAGTAATTTTTTGAAAATCTTTGTACATAATTTTTATATACTTTAATTTTTTTTTGGGTTCTGGATGAATAATAATATATAATATATAATATATAAT
>JAABKJ010012844.1:0-10434 GCA_011634705.1 Andricus grossulariae
ATGTTGCAGGATCCAGAGTTCATTACGAAAATGTCTGACACTGAAAAAGATGCCTGGCTAAGTTTTAAAAATGTTGTCAAAAACGTTTTAGGTAATAAGAAAACTCCAGACTATCAAAATGTTGTTTTAGAAATGGTAACAAACTTTGGTAAACTAGGCTGCCGTATGAATTTGAAGCTACATTTTCTTCATTCGCATATAACTAAGTTTCCAGACAACCTAGGAGACTTTAGTGAAGAGAAAGGCGAACGTTTCCACCAGGATATGAAAGATATGGAAAGGCGATATCAGGGACGTTGGGATGTCAACATGATGGCTGACTACTGTTGGAGTTTAAAACAGAATTTACTACGTCCACGTCCTCGTTCCTGGGTAACGCTAAAAGTAAATAGAACTTACTTAGAAAAAATCCTACTACTGACATGCAAGGGAACTAACGAAAATTGAACACCCCGAAACGTGAGAGGCCAAGGAAATCTACAGTAAACAACAATCATATAGATATGGTGATTTAGTCTACTAGAGGTAAATTTTTTTTCCATCTGAAAAATAAAGGAAAAATCGCCATTTTTGGTATTTTCCCGGCCAATTTAAAATTTTAGAGACAAAATACGATCTAATTGGGTTATTTTTGCAGCGTAATTAGATTGAGCGACCCAAAAAAGTATAAAGGTATGGTAATTAAGTTCACTAGACATAAAAAGTTCCATTTTTACCCAATAAATACAGCAAAAATCGCTGTTTTTGTCATTTTTACGTCGACTTCTGCGTTTTTCGGAAAAATATGAGCCAACTGGGTTATTTGAGCTCCGAATGTGGATTCAGCGACCCCAAAAACACATAGATATGCTGGTTAAGTCCACCGGGCATGAAAACACTTTTGGTGACATTGACGGTTGAAATAGTTCACTTTTTTACTTTTTAAAATTCAATTAGGCTGTCAAAGCCCTGAGAATAATAAATTAAAAATTTATAAATTTAAAATTGTTTTATCCTACTTATAAAAGTTTCTATTTTAGGGTATTTTTCGTGTGAAAAATCAGGTCTCTAGAAAAAAAGTTTTCTATGATTTCAAGAATTGAAATAATATCATCAGTCATGTATCACGAAAGAAAAAACATTTTTTTTATGAAGAAAGCTTGACACTTTTGAAAAACAATTATTTTAAAAATAGTTTCGGTGATTTAATTTAGATAGATTATTTTTTCGGGGGAAAATTTCCTTGCAACTATACTGTTTACAATTTAAAAATAAGGAAATAATCTTCAAATACAGGTATTTAAAAAAAGCAATAATAAGAAAAAAATCATTTGCAAGAAACGTTCATAAAATGTATATTTTTTAAGCTCTCAAAGTTTTTCCTTAAAACTAATGTTTATCGTTTAAAATTATATCATTAGTTATAATATTCTTATTCCAAAAATCATACAAAAACTTTTTTTTCCAAGATCTGATTTTTGACACGAAAACTGCCTTAATGGCCAGAGAAAAGTCAGGACATTTTGAAAATGAATTTTTGCGCCCACCTAGGATATCTATTTTCTGATGAAACATTCTGTTTGTATAAAATGTTGACAGTTGGCATATTTATCAAAAATCTCGACTCTTTCAGGATACTCAACTGATATAAGTAAGCTAGATATAAATTGCCAGAATTTTTCTCGAAAAGTGAGCCCCTTTTTTGGTATGTAGGTCAGAACTATAAATATCGAGTAAGAATGCAGATTGCTTCAGAGCTTTCCATAGAAGAGAGTTCAGATTCTTTACGGTCGTCTCCATAGCCGGCGCCTTTGCCGAGAATTTTCCGGACCCTTCTCAAGAAAACTTCTGTCCACATTACGAGAAAACTTTCGGTCCTCGAAGCTGCGGAAAACCTCCAAAGAAAACACGATTACAGCAAATTTCTAATTGAAGCTTGCTCTCACAAGATCAAACATTTAATTTCGTTCAGGAAGCTGCGAAATCTGAAAAAGAATCGAATCTCTTTACCTTAACTTGACGTTAAGTGTTTCCCTCCAGCTGTCTTGTAATGGAAGGGAAAAAAAGGAAGATTCTTGGGGATGAAAGGTAGAACTTGAAAACAAGAGAGAATTTGAAAGAAGCTCAAGTTTGATAAAGAGGTTGAAATTGGAAAAAGGAGAAATTAAATCTAAGTAAAGAGAAAGCAACTCGAAGAAAATAAATGACCTTGAAACAAAAGAGGAAAAACATGGGTCACAGTAAATGTTCCTTGATCAATTTCATCGCGAGATCGGACCAAAATGATCTGCAATCAATTTTTTATTTGATCAGAAAATTTCCCAATAGAGTTATCCGATTCTTAAGATCAATTATTACTTGTATTGCCTGAACTTCGAAAGAAATTATCTACACCTTTTTGCGGAAAACCAGATGTCTCAAAAAAATAGTTCTTCTATGATTTCATGAATTAAAATAATAACACAAAAGATGTCATTTTAAACAAAAAACATTAATTTTACCGAAAAAATTTTTAAAATTGCAAAAAAGTAGTCTCAAATATGGTTTTGGTAATTTTATTTGTTCTTATTATGGCTTATCAATTTTGAAAAATAATTAAATGTTAACAATTGATGGTCTTATTTTCTGAAAAAACATTCTCTACAGTAAGAAAAAAAAATAAAATACAAAAACCATTCTCAAAATAACTAGTTTTTGTAACTTTCATACTTTTTCATAAATATTATGCATATTATTTTATAAGACATGACTGATAATATTATTTTATTTCTTACAATCATAAAGAACTTCTTTTTTCCAAAGATCTGATTTTTTGCACAAAAAAAAAGACAATAATGTAGTTAATAATATATAGTTAGTAAGTAGTTCATATTATAGTTTTGAATAGTTATTACATTTTTCGTTTAGAATTCATCTTTTTTTTTGTTAAAAATTCAATTACATTGTAGAAAATTTAACTATTATGTAAAAAATTCGCTTTTTTGGTTCGAAAATTCAATAGGGTTCGATTTTTTTTCTCTGTGAAATAAAAAATCTATCTTGGTTCTAAAGTTGACTCCTCAGTTGATAATTCTTTTTTTTAGTTTGAAAATGTATATCTTTTCGTAAAAATTTAAACTTTTTGTTAAAAAATCTAACTATTTTGGTCTGGAAATTCATTATTGTTAAATTAAAAAGTCTACCATTACATTTTTTGTTGTGTATTCGTCTTCATTAATTAACAATTTTAATATCTGGTTTAAAATTTGATTATTTTGCTGAAAATTTTTTTTCCAACTAAAAATTTGATGATTCAATTTTTGTTCAAAAGGTCATCCTTTTTAGTTGACAATTTAATTATTTTTTTGAAAATCTATCGTGTTTTGTTGAAATTTCAACAACTTAAATGAAAATTCATGTCTTTTTTTTAGTCTGGAAAATTTAACTAATTGATTGAAAGTTCAATTATTTTATTAAAAATTGATTTTCCTGATTGAAGATTCATCATTTTAGTTTAAAATTGATCTATTTCAGTAGAAATTTCATCTCTTTAGTTAAAAGCCCAACGATTTTTGGGTATAAGTTAATATTTTTTGGTTTAAAAGTCTACTCTTATGATTTTGGTTCGAAGTTCTTTTTTTTCAAATTGTTATTACTTGGTTTAAAAATTTAATTATTTTGTTGAAAATTCCATAATTTTGTTATAAAGTCATTCTTTTTTGTTAAATATATTAGTATTGAGGATAATTTATCTTTTTATGTTGCAAATTCAACTAATTTTTTGAAAATTAACATTTTAGTTCAAGATTCATAATTCATTATTAATAACTTGTTTAATGTTTTTATCTCTCTTGAAAAATAAATGTTTCTTTGTTTGAAATTAAACTATTTTGTGGAAAATTCGTCTTTTTACATAGGAAATTAATTTCAATTTATGGTTGAAATATTAACTAAATTATAATTTTTCGTTTAGATTTCATCTTTTGTGATTGAAAAAGATTTTTTTAACTGAAAATATAACTATTCCATTTTTGGTTGAAAATTCATATTTTTTTGTTTGAAAATTTGACTGTTGGTTCTAAATTCACCCATTTAGTTGAAAATGGATGTGTTTCGTTAGAAATTTGTCCTTTTTGGTAGAAAATTAATCTTAAGAAGATGAATTTTTAACCCGGAAATAAGACTTTTCTACCCAAAGATGGATTTTAAATTAAAAAGACACCAATTTTCTATCCAAAAAGAAGAATATTCAACAAAACAGTTACATTTTTGATCAAAAGTGATTAATTGTAAACCAAAAATATAAAAGTAGATTTTTCAATTTAAAAAAATCAACTTCCAATGAAAAATAGTTGGATTTTAGTGGGTGCTATAAATTTAGTTCTTATCAAGGCCACAAAAAAAGAAAAAACGGGTAAAGGTGAAATTTTCTTGAAAACATGGCAAAAAGCGTTTTTGTGACCCAGGATTTAAAATATAGATTTCGGGTTTTCGATTGGAAATCGTACTATACCGGAAGCGGGTAAATTTGATATTTGAAGACAAAATATATAACACGTGAGCTTATGTATGGCACAATCCAACTTGAAATCATTTTTTCTCGAAAAGAGGTTTTACAATATATTTGCAAAATATTTAGATTATCCCTGAATAATAACAATTTGAAGCCAATGATTGGTAATTAATTATATAAACTGAGGTTATTTATGTTATCACTATGTCTAATATGCATCTGAAAAGGAAGTTTTCATTCTTAAATATAAGATGAACTTTACCATTTGAACAATCCATCAACTCACGCGCTAAATTCTTAAATATATAGTATAAAAGGAACAATCATTTTTGAAAAAAAACTTTAATTTCAACATTCTGAATATAAAATGATCTTATATATTTTAATGGAGATGGTTGGTAACCATTTTTCGATGCTCAAAATTCCGGGCTAATTCCCGGTTTTCCCGGTGAATGGCCACCCTGACATTTTTAAGTCACACCTCCTTAGGGCCCCCTAAAGCCCTGAAGCCCCTAGGCCATTGCTTATATATTAGCCTTATGGTTAATCTGGCACTGCAGTGATCAAAAGGAGGGTGGATCTTAAGAGGGGAAAAAAGCATACTAAAAGCCTTGTTATATTACGATAACCCCAGCAACATTTGGCCTAATTTCGCGCAAGGAGAGGATATTGTTCCAGATTTTTGAGATTGTGTCAGAATAGATAATACGCGATCACCGCTATGCTAATTGAATATATTCTAAGAAATAGAGAGAAATTGGATGGGCGGAAATGTAAAGAACCGATAAATTAAATCGAAGTAAACGGAAAACAATTTGAAGAAAAGAAATCATTTGAAAACAAAATATGAAAAATGTTTATCAAAAGGTGGATCTCAAAAAGGGGAAGGAAAGCAGACGCAAAGCCTTGTTATGTTATGATAACTCCAGTGACTTTTAACCTAATTTCGCGCCAGAAGATGACATACTTCGAAACGACATTTTTGAGAGTGTGTCACAAATATTAAATACGCGTTAACTGTTATGCTAATTGAAGATGCTCTCAACAATATACTGAAATTTGATATGCTGAAACGGAAGAAACGAAATGCTTTAAAAGCAAAAGGAAAAAACATTGATTAAAGGGAGGATTTCGGTGATAAATAAAAGGATACTCAAAGCCTGGTTATTTTATTACACTCCAGAAGCTTCTACCCTAATTTTACGCAAGAAGGGGACATCGTTCCAGGGTTTTAATAGTATACTAGAATCGTTGATACGCGTGAAACACCATGCTAATTATCTTTGTTCTAAACAATAGACAGAAATTGGAAATTTTGAAATTGGAAAAAGAAAGAATTTATATCTAAACCCATATAGCACAAAACTTTCGCTGGATATTCCTGAAACGTTTTAATTGAAGGTTCGGAGAATACCGAAAAATGCTCCAGGAAGGTTCCCGGAAGTAGGTTAATGTCTGCGTATCAGATGACGTTTTCAAGGAAGGTTCGGAGAGTATACGTGAAGAACTAATTAAACGTAATGAATCTTAAAATATGAATAATTCAATCAATTAAATAAATTAAATTGCTTCCGAGCATTCCCTGAACCTTCCTTGCGAACGTCCTCTGATATTCGGACATTCACCTTTTTCCGGAAACCTTCCTGGAATATTTTTCGCACTTCTCCTAACCTGCTATTGAAATTTTCCAGGAAAGTCCAATGAAACTTTTGTACTATCCGAGAGTAGAAGAAAAACAATTTGAAGAAAATAAATTATTCGAGAACAAAAGAGTAAATTATTGATCAAACGGGGGATCTAAAGATACAAAGAAAAGCATACTCAAAGCCTTTTTATGTTATTATAACTCCAACAACTTTTGGCCTGATTTCGCGCAAGGACAGGATAAAGTTAAGGATTTTTGAGAGTTTATCAGAATGGTTGGTATTAGTTAACCGCTATAGTAATTAAATATGTTCTAAAAAATAGATTGACATTTAGTGGTCTAAATTAGCAAAAAAAAAAGTGAAAAAATATTTGTAAAAGAAAACAAATATGAAGATAAAAATGACTTGAAAACAAGAGGAAAAACATTGCTCGAACCGAGGATCTTAAAAGAGGAACGAAAGCATACTTGAAGCCTCGTTATTTTATTATAACTCCAGAAACTCTTGGCCTATTTTCGGCCAAGAGGAGGATCTAGTTCCAGATTTTCAAGAGTGTACCAAAATGATTGTTACGCATTAACAATCATGCTAATGATCTCTGTTTCGCACAATAAACAGAAGTTGGATAGGTTGACATGGAAAAAAACGAGAAAATAAATCTAAGGGAAAGGAAAACATGTTGAAGAATAGAAATTACTTGGAAACAGAAGAGTAAAAACATTGCTTAAACAGAGGATCTTAAGAGAGGAAGAAAAGCATACTTAAAGCCTCGTTATTGTATCATAACTCCAGCAACTTTTGGCCGAATTTCGCCGAAGAAGATGATCCAATTCCAGATTTTTAAGAGTGTACCAGAATGGGTGGTACGCATTACACACCATGCTGATTATCTCTGTTCTAAACAATAAACAGAAATTGGATAGGTTAAAATGAGAAAAAAAAACTAGAAAAATTAAATCTAAGGAAAAGGAAAACAAGTTGAAGAACAGGAATTACTTGAAAAGAAAACAGGATAAACATTGCGTAAAAAGAGGATCTTATGAGAGGAAGAAAAGCATACTCAAAGCCTCGTTGTGTTACAATTATAACTCCAGCAACTTTTGGCCTAATTTCGGTCAAGAAGAGGATCTAGTTCCAGATTTTCAAGAGTGTACCAGAATGATTGGTACGCATTAACAACCATGCTAATTATTTCTGATCTGAACAATAAACAGAAATTGGATAGGTTGCAATGGGAAAAAACGAGAAATTAAATCTAAGGAAAAGGAAAACATGTTGAAGAAAAGAAATTACTTGAAAACAGAAGAGTAAAAATATTGCTCAAACGAAAGGTCTTAAAAGAGGAAGAAAAGCATACTCAAAGCCCTGTTATGTTATTATTCTTCCATCATCTTTTTTCCTAATTGAGCGTAAGGAGAGGACATACAAGTATTTCTAGATTTTCCAGATTTTGTCAGAATAGTTGGTACGCGTTATCCACTATGCTAATTCTCTCTATTCTAAATATTAGTTGGCAATTGAATTGGTTGAAATGGGAAAAATGTTTACATCAAATCTAAATGAAGAGAAAAACTTAAAGAAAAGAAATTACTTGAAAACAAAAAGGAAAAACAATATTCAAAAGGATGATCTTAAGAGAGGAAGAAGAACTAAGAAGAAGGTCTAGTTTCAGATTTTGAATAGTGTACCGGAATGGTTGGTACGCATTGAACACCATACTAGTTGCCTCTGTTTTAAACAATAGACAGTAATTAAATAGGTTGAAATGGGGGAAAAACCGAAAAATTAAATCTATGTACAAAAAAAACCATAAAAACATGGATAAAATGAAGGATTTTAAGAGAAAAGGAAAAGCATACCCAAAGCCTCGTTATGTTATTACAACTCCAGTAACTTCTGGTCTATTTTCGTTCCAGATTTTTGAGAGTGTGCCAGAATGGTTGGTACGCGTTAACCACCATGCTAATTACCTCTGTTCTAAACAATAGACAGTACTGCACAAAGGCGAAGATTGAAAGACATGGAGAACCGCAGTGAAACCGGGAGGAAGGGACGAGGTAATTGAAGTGGCTACTGGTAAGAGGATGACAATCATGGAGGACCTGAAATCGCTTCTCTGCCTTGAAACAGGACCATAGTGATTCGCGAAATGGTGGCTAGACAGAACTAAGGTTTCGTAGGAAGCTCGAGAGTGAATTCTAGAGAAAATCAATCGCTTCCAAAGGGTCCAGACTAAAGAGCAGCGTAAGGAAACACCAGGTAGGGAAAGGTCAGTTTACGCTTGGGCATGTCTTTCTAATCCTAACAGTGAAAATTAATAGGGAAATGGTATTATCCGTTTTGATGGACAATCTTGTAACCATATCAAAATGTTGATTGCTGTCATGAGCTTCCTTAGAGCTGAGCTATTCCTCCAGGTCTTCTGATATCTGATAATTTTTTCGTGAATGAGAATAATATTCAAATGTAAGAGTTGAAACTTAGTTTTTTATGGCCTTTTTTTATATCCTTGGCCTAATTAATGATTTCAATTGAGTTTTTGTAAGATATACAGTAAATGGCAGTTGATCAATTTCATCCCGAAATAGGATCATAATGATGTAGAACGCTTTTATACAGAATTCGAATTATTTATTTGATCATCAAATTGCACATTAAGATGATCCGATTCTCAAGATCCATTGCCTATCATAAATTTTCATTAGCAGTAACTGTTGAGTGTCTGCTTTTATGCCACATCCAAGTCATAAAGTCCTACATGCAAATTGTAACCTGATAGTTCGAAGGTACTTCCTTTCTTTAAAACCAAAAATCATCAAGTTTCGACTAAAACTTGAAGTACGTGAATCTAAAGAAGCACTTTTATAAGATAAATGAAATAATTTCCAGAGCCTTGGTGATTTATAACACAATATAGAACAATTGGAATGCTTATCCCAATCTGAAACTTAACATGATCAGAATTTCAAACACTCTCTGTTGATCCTAGAAAGTTGTAAATTTTCCAAAAGTGGGAATCAAAACTTGGTAAATCTATAGGAATACCTTTATAAAGACATAAGTCAATATCCAGAATTATATTTTTTTTGTTACAAATTAATTTTTGCTTAACTTCAAATTTAACTATCTCAGTTAAAGATTCATAATTATAGTTCAGAATTCACCTCGTTAGTTAAAAAATCCTATTATTTTTTGTTAAGGATATTCTTTTCCGTCAAAAAGTCTACTATTATAATTCTGGCAGAGAACTTATCTTCTTCGGCCATAGATTTTATTATTTGTGTGAAAATTTAATTATTTTGTTCAAGATTCAACAAATTAGGTAGAAAGTCCTTCTGTTTGGTAAGAAGTTAAACTCCTTTGCTGAAATTTAATTTTTCGGTTGAAGATTCGTTCTTTTATTTGCAAAATCGTCCCTTTTCTTCAAAATGTGACTATTTTGTTAAAAAATTATTTTTTTGTTTGTTAAAAATTCCTTTGTTTTCTTGTTTGAAATTTTTTTTATTGAAAATCAATTCTTTGGACTGAAAATTCAACTATTTCAAAAATTCTAGTTGAACATTTATCTATTCTAATTAAAAATTCAACTATTCGTTTGAGCATTCATCTTTTTTTATTCGTTTTGTTGAAAATTTAACTACTTGGTTAAACATTAAACTCCTGTCTTAAATATTAATTTTTTTAATTTCAGCTTCATCATTTCTAATATTTTATTTCTTGTAATGAATTCATCTTTTCTGGTGGAAATTTGTATAATTTTGTTAGGAAATTCATCTATTTAATTTAAGAATTTATATCTTCTGATCGAAATTCAACCTTTTATTTTTAATGCAATTGTTAGGTTAAAAATTAACCTTATTTGGTTGAACAAATATAAACTGTTACATTCTTCGTTGAAAATTTATATTTTTTGTCTTAAAATTTAGCTACTCGGTTGCAAGTTGAACTGTTTTATTGAAACATCATTATTTTGGTTAAAGATTCATCATTTCACATAAAAATCAATTTCTTTGGTTGAAAATTGAACTATTTTGTTGAAAATTTGTTTTTTTTGTTGTTGTTAAAAATTAATTTTCTCAATTAAAACATTACCTCTTCTATTTTTATATAAAAGTTGATATTTTTCAGTTGCAAATTCAACTGATTGTTTGAAAGTTCAAATACATGGTTAAATTCCTTTGTCAAAAGTTTATTTCTTTTTTTGAAAATTTAACTATTCTGTTAAAAATTAGTTTTTTTTTGTTGAAAATTGATCTTTTTAACTGAAAATTTCACTATTTCATTTTTTGCTGAAAAATTATAATTATTTGTTAAAAA
>JAABKJ010012845.1:0-10434 GCA_011634705.1 Andricus grossulariae
ATGAAAATTCTTAGCAGCGGCTCTCAAAACTGAGAGTTTCACAATCTCTCTTATTTTACATTTAAGGATGTATATCAAATATACGAATTATATTCTTGACAACGATTTTTTTTGAAGAATGTTTGAACATATTTTCTTTTAATTGAGCTATATAGTGAAGTTATAATAAATTTATATTAAATTTATAATAATTATAATATGTGTAATGTTATGTATTATATTTATAATATTCCAGAAAATCAAATTTCAACACAAATGATTTATTCAATTTATTTAAATTATTTATTGATTGCGTAAATGATAATTAAACCTACTGTATTAGTTATTTAAAATAATAAACAATAATTATTTCGTAGACTAATCGCAAGTATAACCATGCAAACTTTATTATTTTCCATGATTTATTCACACATCGAGCACTTTTGATGTTTAAGAATTGTTCATGCTTTATTGAAATAAATATTACGATGTAATGAACTGAAATCCATATCCGGCAAAAACGAACAAAATTTTAACTTTTAGATGGCTGAGTGTGTTAAGGCGACGGGACAAAGTTACATCAACATAATATGAAGTTACATCTAAAGTTCTATACCCGGCGTATGTACAGGATTTGCGTAAACTTATTTTTTCATTTTTTTGTGCATAACAACTTTTTTCATATTTTTAATTAACTGCAAAATCTATACATTAGACTTTAATGTAATGAAAAATAATTATATTATATAATTATTAATTATTTTTCATCAAAATAAACCATTTTCCGAATAAGCTTTTTGTAGTTCAATTCAGCGCTTATTTATATCAAAAGTGCTCTCTTATTTTTGGTCTAATTCTATTTTTAAGAAGTTTGTTTACTTTCCTGGAAAATTCTGCAATTAAAAATTAGGCGCTTATGGAATGCTACCTTTCAAATGTGTTCTTAGAATATTTCCGTATTTGCCTATTTGTTTGTTAGTTGAGTTATTATCATGTCAGTAAAATCAATTTCTTCAGGTGGCTCGACTAAATTCAGTTTTTGAAAATCCACTGATTTCCATCACAAATTATTGAGGGCTTATGCAGAGTATAGCTTTCAGAGCCAATGTTTTCCAAAATAAATAAATAACTAAACATACTTAAGAAAATTATACTCATTTTACAACGTCACATGATATATTATATTTTTTAAGCATACAGTTATATCTCTCCTATAAACTTTTAAAATATGAGTTGATTCTAATGAATCTTTAATTCAGTTCAATTCAATTGCACAGTAGTAAGGTTTTATGCTATGATTTATTGAAAATCGACTGCATTCAGGATGCTCTCACTGACTCAGATTTAGAGAGACAGGAATAGTAGAAATACATATTTTTGACTTTATTATAGTAAAAAGACCGTGAAGAGAAAATAGTATTCACAATTTTTTGTTAAAGAACAATTAACAATACGTTCTGGCATAATCTGGAAAAACTCCATGTTGAAATTGTTTAAAATGAAGAAGATTTCATCAACCGCCTTAAATTTTTCAATTATCTGTACACAAGATGAAGAAATTTCTGACACAAATTGCTGATACTGACGCCCTCTTTATAAAAATTTTAGATTCAATTTCAACGTTCTTTATTTTATCCTTGACAAAATAAACAATAGCATTACTTATGTTTCAAAACCAACTTTTCATTATTCAAGACGTAACCTAAATAGTTATTTGCGAAATCTAAAAATTTTCAAAATAAGATAAAAAATAAATGCAGAAATAAATTTCGTGCATTAATCAATAAGCTCGAAGATGGACTCATTTATCGTTCTTAACGGTATATCAAACATTTGAAAGATAACTTGCATACTTCCGGGTTATTATATAATTGTTTATATCCTTTTCGTAAGATGCCTTAATAAACGTAAATTATCTCATTAATTTCATAGACCATTCAGTATCAGGGCTACAAACCCAATAATCTAAATAGGAATATTTATTGATGTTGATTTTCTACAAAAATGTAAGTGGAAATATAAGCGTGATTTACTTTTTAAGGTATGTAACTTTTTGCGGTGAATTACTACTCGAATTTCACAAGCTCAGTTCACCCTGATTTTTCTATGCATTTCGTGGCGATCGAGGGCCAGCCTTCTATATAAACAAAAATGCGGGTCTGACAATGTTCAGACAGTACCACTGATGGTACGGCGGGACAATGGTCTGAGACTATAGCACGCATGGGAGCACGACGGCGTCAGTGGTCTCACGCTATTATGGTCAGACATCCGTGCATCTCCGATGTCCGCGCCTATAGGACCTCAGTGTGACTATCGAAAACGGGTTCAACAGTTGCACTTTTGCACAATTGAACTTACTTATTGTTCCGTAAAGGCTATTCAGGGTAAGTGTCTTTTCGGGTTGAACGTCTCTCCACAAATAAATGGTATGAGGATAGAACGGAAAAGGCCTCGTTCCTAGGAAATAGTTAAGGTTCTATCATGAAATAAGACTCCCTTCTGCCGTAGACGGTCGCGGTACTCTTAAACCTGCTCTCAGCACTCAACATTAAGATACTTAGTTTTATAGGAAACGCAATTGGTTGATTCTACGTCATCTGATCACGAAAATTATCGTGTCGGAATGAGATTTGGATCTAGTTCAGGATATATGACTTTTTTCATCCACTCATTTGTTTACAACAAATTCAATAGACGTTTAAACTTCTACAGTTCTGCTGAAAAACATTTCTAAATTGTGCTGTTATTGATTCTGGATCTTTTTGAATGAATCTGCATATTTTATAACGAACTGTATTCTGAAAAAGTCAAAAATTTAGGTTGTTGTCATTTTGCTTATGAAATAAAAAAGTATTATAAACCTTTTTTCAATAATCAGATGGAAAAAATTCATGCAGAATTTTACTATTTTCATTTATAAAAAAATTTAAACATGGTGAAAATAATTGTGGTTTGTAAATGAGTTTGTTCACAGAAACTCTTATTTACCCAACTGAGCCGCGCCGCGCCATAGAAGACCTAACGTTTGTTTTAATTTTTTTGAATTTTGAAATGTATCTTAAAAGAAGTAAATTCAGACGTCGAAAAGTTAAATCAGTAAAATAGATCTTAGGATATGTAATTTTAAAAGAAGATATGATTTTGTCAAAAAATAATCTTTTTTAAAATTTTACAGTGTACATAGAGGCTTCGATTTTCGGGCTTCTCAAAAATACCAACACCGATTTTTTTGTCCGGGCCCTTAACGTTAAAAAACAACCCCTTGATACCACGAAGATATAATTTTGTCAAAAAATAATCTTTTTCGGAATTTTACAGTATACATAGAGGCTTTGATTTTTGGGCTTCTCAAAAATACCAACACCGATTTTTTTGTTCAGGCCCTTAGCGTTAAAAAACAACCCCTTGACACGACGCACATATAACTGTCAAAAAATAATCTTTTTCAGGACCTTACAGTGTACATACAGGCTTTGATTTTTGTGCTTCTCAAAAATACCAACACTGATTTTTGATCTTCAACTCTTAGCTTTAAAAAACAATCCCTTGGCACTGTGTAGATAAGACTTTGTC
Source organism: Andricus grossulariae (assembly GCA_011634705.1). Lineage (NCBI taxonomy): Eukaryota > Metazoa > Arthropoda > Insecta > Hymenoptera > Cynipidae > Andricus > Andricus grossulariae. The sequence goes on from JAABKJ010012845.1 coordinate 3,556, forward strand.
AAAAAATAATCTTTTTTAGAATTTTACATTGTAAATACAGGCTCTAATTTTTGGGCTCCACAAAAATACCAACACAACAAAATCCAAGTTTTATGAGATAATAGGTGGAAAAATTTCTACAGTTTACTACACTTTTTCAAATGTTTCCGCGAATGTTAGAAGTTAATGAATTATTTTTCGAAATTTTATAAATTTTTGTGAATTTTCACGCATTTCTAAGAATCATTATGGATTTTTTGCTTATAAAAGAATTTTCAGCAAATTATTCTCAAGTTCTCAAGGACTTCTGTGAGGTTTCTCAAGGCTTTCGAAAAATTCTAGAACAATCGTTACTCAGATTGCTTGTACAGTTTCAAATAATATTCTCGATTTTCCTGACAATTCCTGTTTATTCAAGAATATAAAGTAATTTCATTAATTGGCGCTCACCCTCGAGACGAAAAACGATCGAGCTTTTCGCGCATTCACTTCAACCTACGCTGGCTTGCTCATTTCTCGGTCAAAAAATCTGAAACTTTAAAAAAAAACTCCTTTCGAACCTTATGAATAACTTCTCCACGGAAAGTTGTTTGAAATCGAAAATTCCCTATATATTTTTTTCTGCCTATATGCTCATATTTTTTTCGAGTGGTTTCTTTAAATTTAAGTTTAAGATAACTTTTTGCGTCATTTTATCTCGAATGGGAAGTGAACAATGCAAAACCAAGCGTCGGAAAAATTGGATTCAGCAATCTCAAAAAACTTAACACATTCCTTATCGATCGAATGACACAATTTTATTCCTTTTCTTCGCCTTCTTTGCTAGTTCTTCATTGAGAAACTGAAATGGTTAGTGTGTGATATTTTGGAGAAAAAAAATCGGTTTCAGATGATTAATAATGTAAATGAAAGGTAAAAATAAGTACTAAACGATGGCGCTAGCAGTTTTTAGTGAAAAAATTGCTGGTCATGTTATATTGTCTCAAATATGACTAAAAATAGCCATTTTTCACTTTTAGTTAAGGATATCTCAAAAAAATGACGTAAAGGAAAAAATTTGTATAATGGATTCGGTTTTAGGATACCAAAATCCTTCGGGGTCACATAGTCCGGTCTTTGGATACGAAAAAGATGTCATTTTGCCGGCCTGTGTTATTGGCGGGCCATTGGGACCCTAGAGTGAAGTTTAGACTAAACTGAATAAATAATTGAATTAAAAACAAAATAATTATAATTGGCTCTGAATATTATCGCGCTATTAGCTTTCTTGAAAGTTTCTAAATATATTCATTACATTTATATTGCTGTAATTGAAAAATATTTTTACAAACGAACATTATAGTATTTCACTTTAAGATTGTAAACTAAATTATTAATATGTATCCAGCGGTTTAAAATGTAGAAGATTCTATTATCATATAATATTAAAGATTACTAATCGTGAATAATCTTATTATTAACTAATTTTAAATGCAAACACAATGACGTATTTTGAAAGATTTCGAGGTAATGTATATCAAAACTCTTAACTACTATCTGCGGCACGTGAAGCAAATATAGCTGATAACTGACTAAACTGAACAAACGAGTCAGTTCAGATTCTTTTAATTTTACATGTATTTTCAATATTTATAAATATTATTATGAGAATAATAATTGGAAAAAGAAGGGAAAGAGAGAAAAGAGTGGTGGAGATCAACCAACATAACGTCCCACTCCATTCCTTATTTTGCCTCTGTCGACGATAATCATTAAACACATATTAGTGACTTGGAATGTTCTAAAAACTTGTTAAATTTTTTCTAAGAATTCATTTTTCAACATAAAAATCATTTAAGTTTCTTTCAGAAATCTTAAGAATATTTTTTATTCTTTTCTAATTTTTCAAAATTCTTCGAACGCTTCTGAATTTTGTTTTAAAATCTTCAAAAATCAACATTTTGTTATACATTTATTCTAAATATTTTCAGGATGAGACGAATTTTCAAGAAAATAGTTAAATTATTAACCAAAAGGGATTTTTTAGCCTCTGCAATACTAACCAAAAAAATTACATTGGTTATAACAATTAAATTTTAACAACAACAAAAAAATAAATTTTCAACAAAATAGTTAAATTTTCAAATATGGAACAAACATTTTCTTTGATCAGTTACAAATAATTGAAACCGAATAGCCGAATTTTTAATCCGAAAATATGAATTAAAAAAAAACAATCATCAACGAATAAATTGAATTTTCTATGGAAAAGATGAATTTTGAACCGAAAACAATACTTTTCTGCTAGAAAAGACAAATTTTCAACAATATAAATCAATTTTCAACTAAAAAAAATCCATTTTTAAACAAAAAGGTCAAATTTCGACTAAGCGAAGAATTTTCAAACAGAAAGAATTTGGAAAAATCTTTTAAAATAAAAAAATTATCTTGAAATCTGTTCTAGATTTTCTTCGACATTTTTACATTGCTTTTAGGTTTTTTCCAATTTTCTTAAAAAATTAATTTCTTAAAATAAAGTTAATTTATAATTCACCCATAAATTTTAAAAAAAGTGTTTGTGTTAGAAAATCATGATTTTTTTTCAAAATCTTCAAAAACTTACATTTTCGTTTGAATTTAAAAAAATATATTTCGAAGTTTCAAATTATTTGTGAAACTTTTTGAAATTTCTGAACCTTCTAATATCTTTTGAAGTTATTCGGATTTTTTCTATTATTCAAACAAAAATCCGTATGTACTACTGAAAATTAAAAAGATCGCCTTAGAAGTTTTCTTCCAGATTCGTGTTTGAAAATTTTGGATATCTTCTAATATTATTTGAAATGTTTTCAAAAATTCTCTAAAAATTAATTTTTTTTAAAAATAAAAACTGATTTTAATTTTCCAAAAAATCTTGAGAAAATTTTGTTATTTTCTCGAAAACTTTCAAAAGTTTAGATTTTATCAATTGTACATATATTTCAAATATTTTGAGACATGATTATAAGAAAAACAATTTGTAATTAAATTTTTTTAATCAAATAATTTCATGAAGAACTTGGCTACGCGTACCGGCATTTCTGTGCGAATAGCCGGCTACTTGCAATACGATTAGTGGGATCTTGAAAAGGGGCTATTTGTACTGAAATCTCGGTAAAATTAAATATAAATATTAAATATTTCTGGCTCGTTAGAGACAAATACCAATAACAAAAGAAGAAAAAGGAAAAAACAGAGTGGTGGAAGTCACCAACATAACGTCCCACTACTTTCCTTATTTCTTCTCCATCGCCGATCAGAAAAACGTCTTCTAATCAGAAAGATAACCTTCTCCCTTCCAAATCTTAGAAATAGTGGAATCATTTAGAAAAACAGACGAGATAATAACTAATATATAATATACGAATATATTCTATAGAGCATTCTTTAATCACAATAAAAACTCGAATTGCTTCTTTCATCAGATTCTTCAAGAACGGAGAAAAATGAAGGTCGCTTGGACTCTAGTATTTGCTCTACCGGTTCTTGTTAATTATATTGGTAAATATATAATATTATCAAATACGTCTTGAATTTTTTCTATTTGGTTATTTGTTACTCATTATTCCTTACAGCAATAGGATATTCCGGGATATCCCATTTGGCCCCGGATATCCGGGATGTCTATGCAACGTTTCTGGGATATTCGAATGTTCCAAGTAGGATATATAAACATTATAATATCCTGCTAGGGAATTTGAATCTCCCAGAAACATTTTTTTTGTTGAGAATTCATTTTTCTTGGTTAAAAATGTAACTCTTTTGTTGAAAATTCATATATTTTGATGAAAATTTGTCTTGTTTGGCAGAAAATTGGTTCATAAAATATCAATTATAACATTTTTCGTTGAGAATTCATCTTTTGTTGTTGTAAATTCAACCAGTAGGTTAACAGTTGAACTACAAGCTTTGTTATAAATCCATTTCTTTGTTAAAGAAGATTTACAGTTTTAGTTGAAAATTATTATCTTTGGTTGAAATTGTAACTATTTCATTGAACATTCGTATATTTCTTATAAAATTAATCTTCGTGGAAAAACCTATTTTGTAGAAAATTTGTCTCCTTTGGTGAAAATTTTAACTTTTTTAGTGAAAAATGCAAAGATTTGAAAATAAATCTTCTTGGGTTGAGGATTCAACTATTATGTTAAAAATTCAGCTTTTATGGATAAGTCTTTTTTTGATTAAAAAATTAAAATACATGCTCGCGATTGATGATGCTAGTTCTTATTAAAAATAGCGTTGAAGGGATCAAGGAAAAAATCATCAAGTGAATACCATTTTTTGAATAGAGGAATTTTTTTATTTGGTCATTCTTGCAATTTAAATGTAAGTGAATGATAATAAATATTACTTTAAATAGATAATTCCGCAGGAGAAAAAATCATTTTCAAATCAATTCAAAAAACATCTGACGAGACAAAAAGATGACTCAAAAGTATTAAACTAGTTTGAAAATTATTTTGAATTTCGACCCCAAAGTATCCTGTGTCCCAAACCTCCTCCTCGTATTGAGTATCATGCAAATCTACCAAATTAATAAAATTTTTCAAATTTGAGTTGAACTTTTGAATTTTGACCCCAAGTTCATATTCTGATCCCCGGAAACCCCCCTCGTACTGAGATTCATAGAAATTTATACCAAAATAATAAAATGTAAGTAAAATTCTTGAATTTGTGAATGTTCACACCAAAATCGTGATCTGTGCCCCAAAAACCACCTCGCTGAGTTTGATAGAAATCTACCAAAATAATAAAATTTGTGTAATATTTTAGAATTATTTTTGGATTTTGATGTCAAATTCGTGATCTATGTCGAGAAAATCACATTATGAACGGAGTTTCATGGAAATCTGCCAAATTAATAATATTTTAAAAAGATGAATAAAATTATCGAATTTTTTTATTTTGACACCAAATTTGTGTTCTGTGCCCGAACACCCCCCTCGTACTGAGTTTTATGTAAATCTACCAAATTAATAAAATTTTGAAAATTTGAGTGAAATTTTTCAATTTTGAATTTGAATTCGTTCGTTTCATTGGGAATTTTGACCTCAAATTTGTATTCAGCTATTGAAAAAAACCTCGTACTGACGTATTTTGAGACCTGATCAACCATGTCCTACTAACTTTCATGGAAATTCGAAAAATATAATCCAATTTTAAAAATTGAGGTGGATTTATTGAATTCTTCCGATTCTAAACGGACGGAGACCTTCTCCCCCTTTCTTCTCTCTTCTCTCTCTTCTCTCATTTTGCCACAAACCAATTTGTAAAAAAAAAACCCAGACATTTTATTTTCCGAAGGGTTCGAGTCTAGATTGGACCCTTTGATAAACCATTGAAGTGCACGAGTCCTTCAAAAATTAGGGGGTTTGATCTCTGGTTGGAACAATAATTTTTGTTAAATTTAAATGAATATTGCCTCGCTCTAACTAAAAAGTGGAAAGCAGGTGAAATTCAACATGTAATTTTTTTTCCTCGTTCTACGACTGATTTTGAAGAGAAATATCGAGGAGCAATTCGATCTAAATACCTTTTTTTTCAAAACAAACATTTCCAAAGCATTTTAGAGCAGCAGTTCTACAGAGCGCCAAACCCTACTTCAGTATAAAAACTTACTGCGGTGCGTAAACTGCCGCAATTTGAAATTAACTTACTTCCCGGCAGTGATGGTAACGGAACACTACATTTTCAACTGCGTATGTACCGAAAAGTGCGCATCTATCTAAAATTAATAAATATTGTAAATAATAATACAAATAAATTTTTTTTTAAATTTTCTCTGCAAAAAAATCAATTAAATTGCATGTTCGAAATAGCTAATTTCTTAAAATGATGTATCATTAATGTGATATTACATGGCTATATTTCATCATTTAAAATAAAACCGCGCTTTTCGGAACATATGTAGTTGAAAAAGTAGCGGTCAATTATCATCACTGCTTCGCGGTCCATTTAGGACACTTTTCAATCGGACCAGTAACTTCAGGGTTCGTATACAAAATTTAACAATAAATAATGCCTACATTTTTTATTACAGAATCAAGTCGACGTGATGAAAACGGCTCGAGATCCAGCTCGACATCCGGCTGGACATCCGGCTGGGCATCCCACTGGACGAACTACTGAACATCCCACTCGACATGCGGCTCGACACCCCGCGCAACGTCCAGCTCGACACCCCGCGCGACGTCCAGCTCGACACCCCACGCGATATCCAGCTCGACACCCCGCGCGACATCCCGCTCGACATCCGGTAATTTAAAAACTAATATACAATCTAAAACCTATATTAAAACCAATTCGAACAAATACTGTAGGGAAATGTAATAAAGGTTGTGTCGGGTTTTGTTTTTGGCCCATAACTTTTCTCCGCGATAATTTTTTTGGGCTTTCATTACACCTTTTTGAAGGTCTATTAAATAGTTTACTTTTCGTGAGCAAAACATATATAATGACGATGCAAGCAAAATTTCAAAGTTGATTTTCTGAATTTTGTAGGTTTGGACCCTCGAAATCAATGATTCCCTGTTCACTTTTTTGCTTGTAACGAGACATGCATTATTACCACGCGAAAGTTCCTCCAAAGACGATTTTCAGTAAAAAAAATAGCGTATAGGTGTCGAAAAACCTGTTGCAACATATTTGGTGCACGTGTCACAACCTATACATTTTACGGCAGTTTTCCGTTGTTGGGAGAAAAAAATGATCTGCACTATATGTAAAATCCTCTTCAAACATAACAATTCATTTTATTCATAACACATTGAACTCATTTACCTTGCAATTTCGATTAATAGTATTTATGTAACTCCGGTGCATTAACGCGTTTTTATGCGACAGCGTAGAGTATCGTAATGTTGTACATTACGATACAGC
>JAABKJ010012846.1:0-10434 GCA_011634705.1 Andricus grossulariae
ATCATACGAAATCAAGAAATATAAAAAATGATTCAATAATATAATCATATAATAATAATAATACAATGAATGAAATAAATTAAACAAAATTTTTAAAGTCTTCAGACTGAATTTAAAAAATTGACAATCTAAGAGACGTCTATTGAATTCTGTGGATTTTAAGGGAATTTCAAATATTCCAGGGTGAATTCAAAAGAATTCAGGAAATTAAAAAAATTCAAAGGAATTTACGTCAATTCAAAGGAATAAAAAGGCATTTAATAGAATGGAAATTGATTCAAAATAATTCAAATAAATGCAAAAGAATGAAAATCAATTACAAAAAATTCAAAAAAATTCAAAAGGACTCAAATAAGTTCAAAAGAATGAAAATAAATGAAAAATAATTCAAAGGAATTGAAAAGAATTTGAAGGGATTCAACACAATTGAAAGGAATTCAAATTCAAGGAAATTCAAGAGAATTCGAATGAATTCATATATAATCAAGACAAGTTAAAAATAATTACACAATAATAATGGATCAAATGAAATAAATCGAACAATAATTTAAAAGTCTCCAGTGTGAATTACAAAAATTGACAATCTAAAAAAAATCCATTGAATTCAGTGGATTTTAAGGTGATTTCAGAGATTCCAGGGTGAATTCAACAAAACTCAAAGAAATTAAAAAAATTCAAAGAAATTCAAAAAATTCGAAGAAATTAAAAAAATTCAAAGAAATTCAAAAAATTCGAAGGAATGAGAATGAATTAAACAAAATTTGAAGAAATTCTACAGGATTCAAATAAATTCAAAAGAATGAAAATAAATTAAAAACAATTCAAAGGAACTGAAAAGAATTTGAAGGGATTCAAAAGAATTAAAAGGAATTCAAAAGAATTCAGGATTATTAAGTCAGAATTCAGATTAAAAAATCAAAAATATTCTTTCGTTTCAGACAAATTGCAGTGAATTTAGAAGAATTCAAGGGAATTCAAGAGAATTCGAATGAATTCATATATAATCGAGACAACTTAAAAATAATTACATATTAATAATGGATCGAGTGAAATAAATTGAACAATAATTTAAAAGAAAAAAAATGGACAATCTAAAAAACATCCATTGAATTAAGTGAATTTTAAGGGAATTTGAGAGAATTCAGCATGCATTCAAAACAATTCTAAGAAATTAAAAAAATTCAAGGAAATTTCAATTAATTCAAAGGAATAAATAGGAAGTTGAAAGAATGAAAATTGAATCAAAATCATTCAAATAAATTCAAAATAATGAAAAAAAATTTAAAGAAGTTCAACAGGATTCAAATTAATTCAAAAGCATGAATATAAATGAAAAAAATTCAAAGAAATGAAAAAGAATTTGAAGGGATTCAAAAGAATTGAAAGGAATTCAAAAGAATTCAGGATTATTAAATCAGAATTCAGATTGAAAAATCAAAAATATTCTATTGATTTCAGTCAAATTGGAGTGAATTTAGAAGAATTCAAATGAATTCATATATAATCAAGACAAGTTAAAAATAATTACATCATAATAATCGATCAAATGAAATAAATTAAACAATAATTCAAAAGTCTTCAGAAGGAATTAAAAAAATTAACAATCTAAAGAACATCCATTGAATTCAGTGGATTTTAAGGAAATTTCAAAGAATCCAGGGTGAATTCAACAGAATTCTAAGAAATTCAAAAAATTCGAAGAAATTTAAATTAATTCAAAGGAAGTTGAAAGAATGAAAATTGAATGAAAATAATTCAAATACATTCAAAATAATGTAAATAAATGTTAAAAAATTTAAAGAAATTCAACAGGATTCAAATCAATTTAAAAGAGTGAAAGTAAATTGAAAAGAATTTAAAGAAATCAAAAAGAATTTCAAGGGATTCAAAAGAATTGAAATGAATTCAAAGGAATTCAGGATTATTAAATCAGAATTCAGATTGAAAAATCAAAAATATTCTATTGATTTCAGTCAAATTAAAGTGAATTTAGAAGTATTCAAGGGAATTCAAGAGAATTCGAATAAATTCATATATTTTCAAGACAAGTTGAAAATAATTTCATAAAATAATTTCATATTATTATTGCATCAAATGAAATAAATTGAACAATAATTTATCATTCTTCAGTGTGAATTAAAAAGATTGACAATCCAGGGTGAATTCAAAAGAATTCAAAGAAATTAAAAAATTTCGAAGAAATTTGAATTGATTCAAGGGAATAAAAAGGCAGTCAAAAGAATTTAAATTGATTCAAAATAATTCAAATAAATTCAAAAGAATGAAAATGAATTTTGAAAAATTTAAAGAAATTCAAAAGGATTCAAATAAATTCAAAATAATGAAAATAAATGAGAAAGAATTCAAAGGAACCAAAAAGAATTTGAAGGGATTCAAGCGAATTGAAAGGAATTCAAAATAATTCAAAAGATTTCAGGATTATTAAATCAGAATTCAGATTTAAAAATCAAAAATATTCTATTGATTTCACTCAAATTGGAGTGAATTTATAAGAATTCCCTTGGAATTCAAAAAAATTCGAATGAATTCATATGTAATCGAGACAAGTTAAAAATAATTACATATCAATAATGGATGAAATTAAATAAATTAAACAATAATTTAAAAGTGTTTAGTGTGAATTGAAAAAATTGACAATCTAAAATACATCCATTAAATTCAGTGGATTTTAAGGGAATTTCAAAGAATCCAGGGCGATTTCAAAAGAATTCAAAGGAATTAAAAAAATTTCAAGAAATTTAAATCAATTTAAAGGAATAAAAGGGCGGTTTCAAAAATGAAAATTGATTCAAAATAATTCAAATATATTCAGAAGAATAAAAATGAATTTTAAAAAAATTTAAAGAAATTCAAAAGGACTCAAATAAATTCAAAGAATGGAAATAAATAAAAAAGAATTCAAATGAATTAAAAAGAATCTGAAGGGATTCAAAAGAATTCAAAGGAATTCAAAAGAATTCAAAGAATTCAGGATTACTAAATGAGAATTCAGATTGAAAAATTAAAAATATTATATTGATTTCAGTCAAATTGGAGTGAATTTAGAAGAATTCAAAGGAATTCAAGAGAATTCGAATAAATTCATATATAATGAAGATATAAATAATTCAAATAAATTCAAAATAACGAAAATGAATTTAAAAAAATTTAAAGAAATTCAACGGGATTCAAATAAATTCAAAAGGGTGAAAATAAATGAAAAAGAATTGAAAGGAATTAAAAAGAATGTAAAGGGATTCAAAAGACTTGAAATGAATTCAAAAGAATTCAGGATTATTATATACGAATTCTGATTGAAAATCCACAATATTCTATTGTTTTCAATCAAATTGGAGTGAATTTAGAAGAATTCGAAGCAATTCAAGAGCATTCGAATGAATACATATCTAATCGACACAAGTTAAAAATAATTACATATTAATAATTGATCAAATGAAATAAATTAAACAATAATTTAAAAATCTTCTGTGTGAATAAAAAAAATGGACAATCTAAAAAACATCCATTGGATTAAGTCAATTTTAAGGGCATTTGAGAGAATCCAGGATGAATTCACAACAATTCTAAGAAATTGGAAAAATTCGAAGAAATTTAAATAAATTCAAAGGAATAAAAAGGAAGTTGAAAGAATGAAAATTTATTTAAAATAATTCAAATAAATTCAAAATAATGAAAATGAATTAAAATTTTTTTAAATAAATTCGACAGGATTCAAATAAATTCAAAAGAGTGAAAATAAATGGAAAAGAATTCAAAGGAATTGAAAAGAATTTGAAGGGGTCCAAAAGAATTGAAAGGAATTCAAAAAAATTCAAAAGAATTCAGGATCATTAAATCAGAATTCAGATTACAAAATTCAAAATATTATATTGATTTCAGTCAAATTGGAGTGAATTTAGAAGAATTCAAGGGAATTCAAGAGAATTCGAATGAATTCATATATAATCAAGATATAAATAATTCAAATAAATCCAAAATAATGGAAATAAATTTTAAAAAATTTAAAGGAATTCAGCAGGATTCAAACTAATTCAAAAGAATGAATATGAATGGAAAAAATTCAAAGGAAATAAAAAGAATTTGAAGGTATTCGAAAGAATTGAAATGAATTCAAAAGAATTCAGTAATATTAAATCAGAATTCAGATTAAAAAATCAAAAATATTCTATTGATTTCAGTCAAATTGGAGTGAATTTAGGAGAATTCAAGGGAATTTAGGTGAATTCGAAAAAAATTCATATATAATCAAGACAAGTTAAAAATAATTTAATAAAATAATTTCATAATATTGATGCATCAAATTCAAATTCAAATAAATTCAAAAGAATGAAAATAAATAAAGAAAGAATTCAAATTAATTAGAAAGAATTCGAAGGGATTCAAAAGAATTCAAAGAAATTCAAAAGAATTTAAAAGAGTTCAGGATTGCTAAATGAGAATTCAGATTGAAAAATTAAAAATATTATATTGATTTCAGTCAAATTGGAGTGAATTTAGAAGAACTCAAAGGAATTCAAGAGAATTCGAATGAATTCATGTATAATCAAGATATGAATAATTCAAATGAATTCAAAATGATGAAAATGAATTAAAAATTTTTTAAAGAAATTCAACAGGATTCAAATAAATTCAAACGAGTGAAATTAAATGAAAAAGAATTCAAAGGATTAAAAAAGAATGTGAAGGGATTCCAAAGAATTGAAAGGAATTCAAAAGAATCCAGGATTATTAAATCAGAATTCAGATTAAAAACTCCAAAATAATCTATTGATTTTCAGTCAAATTGGAGTGAATTTAGAAGAATTCAAATGAATTCAAAAGAATTCGAATTAATTCATATATAATCAAGACAAGTTAAAAATAATTACATATTAATAATCGATCAAATGAAATAAATTAAACAATAATTCAAAAGTCTTCAGTGTGAATTAAAAAAATAACAATCTTAAAAAACATCCATTGAATTAAGTCGATTTTAAGGGAATTTGAGAGAATCCAGGATGAATTCAAAACATTTATAAGAAATTCAAAAAATTCGAAGAAATTTATATTAATTCGAAGGAATAAAAAGTATGTTGAATGAATGAAAATTGGTTCAAAATAATTCAAATAAATTCAAAAGAGTGAAAATAAATAAAAGAGAATTCTAAGGAATAAAAAAGAATTTGAAGGGATTCAAAAGAATTGAAAGGAATTAAAAAAAATCTAAAGAATTCAGGATTATTGAATCAGAATTCAGATTACAAAATCCAAAATATTCAATTGATTTTCGGTCAAATTGGAGTGAATTTAGAAGAATTCAAGAGCATTCAAGAGAATTCGAATAAATTCATATATAATCAAGACAAGTTAAAAATAATTTCATAGAATAATTACATAAAAATAATGCATTAAATGAAATTAATTAAAAAATCATTTAAAAATGTTCAGTGTGAATTAAAAAAAAATTGAATTTTCCAAAAACATCCATTGAATTCAGTGGATTTCAAGGGATATTAGGAGAAATTATGGTGAATTCAAAAGGATTGAATGGAATTCAAAATAATTGGAAGAAACTTAAAAGAATTTCAATGAATTCAAAGGCATTCAAATTAATTCAAAGGAATTCAAAATAATTCAAAGGAATTTTTGAACAATCAGAAATCTTTGGGACAACTGTTTTAATTTATTGAGAGAAATTACTAAAGTGATTCATTTTAAAAAGTCCCTATAGTGCAAAAGTAACTAAAAAAAAGTTACATCTTGAATCGGTAACGATAACGATAACTAGTTACTTTTGTCGTGATGTAACGGTAACGATAACTAGTTCCTTTTAAATAGCAACTTATCTAGTACTGCATTACCCCGTAAACTAGTCGATTTTACCCCGTTCCCTAGCCGATTTCACCCCGTACTTTAGATAACTTTACCCCGTACCCTAACCAACTTTACCCCGTACCCTAGTCGACCTTACCCCGCAACGTAGCCGACCTTACATCGTACTTTAGATGACTCTACCCCGTACCCTAACCAACTTTACCCTGTAACCCAGTTGACTGCCCCGTACCCTAGTCGACTTTACCCCATACCCTAGTCGACTTGACAACGTAATTTAGATGACTTTACCTCGTATCATAACTGACCTTTCCGCGTAGCTCAGCCGACTTTACCTTGTACTCTAGCCGATGTTATCTCGTACTTTGGATGACTTTACCCCGTACCCTAACCAACTTCACCTCGTATCCTAACCAACTTTACCCCGTACCCTAGTCGACTTCACCCCGTAACCTAGCCGACTTTACATCGTAATTTAGATGACTCTACCCCGTACCCTAACCAACTTTACCCTGTAACCTAGTTGACTGCCCCGTACCCTAGCCGACTTTACCCCATGCCCTAGTCGACTTGACACCGTAATTTAGATGACTTTACCTCGTATCATAACTGACCTTTCCGCGTACCTCAGCCGACTTTACCTTGTACTCTAGCCGATGTTATCTCGTACTTTAGATGACTTTACCCCGTACCCTAACCAACTTTACCTCGTATCCTAACCAACTTTACCCCGTACCCTAGTCGACTTCACCCCGTAACCTAGCCGACTTTACATAGTAATTTAGATGACTCTACCCCGTACCCTCACCAACTTTACCCTGTAACCTAGTTGACTGCCCCGTACCCTAGCCGACTTTACCCCATACCCTAGTCGATTTGACACCGTAATTTAGATGACTTTACCTCGTATCATAACTGACCTTTCCCCGTACCTCAGCCGACTTTACCTCGTACCCTAGCCGATGCCAACTCGTACTCTAGATGACTTTACCCCGTACCCTAACCAACTTTACCCCTTACCCTAACCAACTTTACCCCGTACCCTAACCCCACTTTACCCGGTACCCTAACCAACTTTACTCCGTACCCTGCTCAACTTTACCCTGTAAACTAGTTGACTGCCCCTCACCCTAGCCGACTTTACCCCATACCCTATTTTTAAGTTATGGGGAAGGAGAGGAGGGGGTAGAGATTAATTTTTCAGATTTTCGAAAACAGTTTCCGAGGACCAGAGACTGCAGAGTGGTGCTGAGAGTGAAAAATTTGAATATTGCACATACATCGACTTTACTCACAGGTGAAGAAGCCTTGTCACGGCTGGTACAATTAGCTAAACAGGATGCAGCAGAGGAATGGCGTATTTTGTACGTCACACCTACACCAGCGTCGCTCTCAGCATCTGAGTCACCCTGTCAAAAGCAGATCTACCCTTACTACAAATTCTGCACCCTTTCCTATGAACCCGGCAGCGCTTCTTTTACAGAATTTCACATTTGCTCAGAAATTTTCATTGACGGAAACGATCCCCTTTCGAGATGAAATGATCATTTATCGACGAGTTGTGAATAGCAGTTGCACAAAAGGTTCATCTGTTGGATTATCTAAGTTCTAGATTGCCTCTTAGATTTCATCTAATAATCTGAGTTATTCCGGATGATTACGTAACGTAAGACGGGGCTAAGCGGGACGTTTTTTGGGGGTTTCTCCATATATCACCGGAAGGAATTAAAATTAGATGGTAATGATTTGAATATATTTCCTAATTCTTCCCTTTCTGTATTATGAAGCTAAAATATTAAATTTAGCAATAAGTAAATTGTTGTGAAAGTCATAAGTATGTCCGTCTTTACCCCTCAGTGACGGGTTGAATCGTTTACTTTCAATAAAAATATTTTCGTGAATGGAATTTTTCAACTAGAATATTCAATTGAATGGGACAAATTAATTTCGGTGTTATGTATAATTTTTCACCATATCCCGATTTGCCCCATGAATTCGAAATTTTTTATGAAAATCATTCTACGGCCAAAATAAACTATCTTAGCTTGCTTAAAATTTTAGATTTTTATCCAGATGAAAAATCAAATAGTATTATAAAAAATAAAGAGTGGCCTGCTTTCCCCAACGTGTTCCGATTAGCCCCGTTTCACGGTAACTTTTCAGAATTTTATTTCGGATTTTTAGCATTCATTTTGTTCGTTTTTATGAAATATTTCTGAAGAATGAGAAATTAATAAAAGTAAATAAGATATAAAGTCTAAAGAATTTAAGTGTAAAGAGAAGAATAACTTTTAGTGAAAAAAATTAAAATTAATAAGTTTAAAAAAGTGGTATGAGGTCATTTTTCATTTTCAGTATCATATTTAGAATATCACGACCTCAAATTGAAATTCTAAGATTACATTCAGTAGAAAATAAGAACTTTTGATTTGAGAATTTTATTTTGTAAATAAATGTACCATCAAATTCGCAAAAAGTCACCCTTTAAAATATTATAACTGAATAATGTTTAATTTGAGGGTAGTATTTTCCATATTTGCATAATATTTTTTCTTTATGATTTGCTCAAAAAATTTTAATTTCACTTTCATAAAATTCAGAAAAGATACTTAAAAATTGAGTTATAGTATTTTAAGGGGTGACTTTTAGTAAATTTGGGGGTGAATTTGTTTGCAAAATTAAATGTTTAGCCTTTGTTTTATTTGTAATTTTTTTTCATGCTTTTGGGGTCGAGGGCTACCTCTAATTTTTTTTTAATCTAAAAAAATGAGGGTAAATTGTTTGTACTAAAGGACACGGAATGAAGGGGTGAGATCTAAAATAATATTTTTTTTTTACCACCCTAGGGTTGAAATGACAGTACAAAGTGGAAATGTAGAGAATGAGAAGTGGAAAGTAGAAAGTAAAGAATGAAAATTTCAAAATTGTGGACAATAAAAGATGAAAAATTGTAAAAAAATATGAAAAATCGTAAAAAATTGTTGAAAATCGTGAAAAATGAAAGATGGAAGGGACAAAAAAAGAAAGATATTAAAATGAAAAGTGTGAAATGAATACTTTTCAAAAAAAGATAATATGAAAATAAAAATTGAGAAAAGATAAATTTAAAAATAAAAAAAATTAATATTGAGTATATTCCTGAAACTTTAAATTGAAAATAAAAATTTTAATATCATTTTCGAATTCAAACTTCAGTAATCAAAATAAAAAGTGAGAAAAGATAAATGTAAAGAACTGTATAGCAAAATTAATATTAAGTAGGGTGGTCCAAAAATGCATTGGAAAATTTTTTTTCTAATTTTTATGGGGACAGGTCGGAAATTTGTCTGAATCCACACAAAAATAAATCCATTTTTTTGTTTTGAAAAAAAAAAGATATTTACAGGTGCCGAAGCCCCACAAAGTTGCACACGTATTTCCCATAAGAAAAAAATACGTTTTTGTAAATTTTATTCAGAATCCTTAATGTTATCTCAATCGAGTTGAAACTCAAAATTTCTCTTCATAATTACCCATAAAATACGAATAGAATATTACTTTTCAAATATCAACACCATAACTCTGTTTTATAGGGTCCCAAAAAAACCCCATAAGTGAAAAAATAGATTTTGCGAGTTTTTGGCGCTACTTATTCCTTTTTTTGCGTTTTTTTAAAATGCAAATTGTTTCTGCCACATGGAAGACCATTTAATACTTATAATGAGATGTTTACATAAATTGTTGAAACAGTTTTTTATTGTTTTTAACAATTCTCAATTAGAAGGTGGTGACAGTTCATTAATATTAACAAGAGTCATTTTTTAAATAATTTATTATTATTGTTAGTAATATTCTCTCAGAATAATGCTACAAAATTGCATTTTTTTAAATTCACTTTTAACCAATTTTCAATTAAAATAAGCTAAATAATTAATTAAAGGCAAGAAAATTCATTCTTTAAACAATTTATTAAAGTAATATTATTATTGAAAAATATTAAGTTATTAACAAATAATAAGTCATCCTCAACCAAAATTATTTTTCAAATACTATTATTATTTTGATTGAATTATTTTCGCTTCTTTCCCAACGCCTAAAACAATTAATTTAAAGAAAAAAAGCTATCGTACACAAGAGGCAAAAAAAAAGAATTTTTTATTTGTTTATTTATTATTTGTTGAAAACTAAGAAGACTGAGCAAAGTTGAAGATTTCAGAAAAAACACAATCTTCTAACACTTATTTAAGAAAAGATAGTGAAAAACAATATTAAATTGTTTAAACAATAATTTATGCTAAATCTAATTAATTATTAAGTCACGCCTAATGAAAGATAGACAATACGTTTAAAATTTCAGAAAAAAAACCGCAACATTCTACAATTAAGCAAAGAGAATATTATTAACAATGATAATAAATTGTTTAAAAACTTATTTATCTTAACTAGAAATATTACTTCACACCAATTGAAAATTGGACAAAAAACCAAAAATTACAGAAAAAACGCATCTTTCTAGCATTATTCAAATGGAATAATAATAATTAAATAAATTAAATTATATAATTGAATATAATTATATATATATATAATCATTATGATTAAAATATAATTAAATAATAA
>JAABKJ010012847.1:0-10433 GCA_011634705.1 Andricus grossulariae
ACGATTTTTCTAAACTGGCGGGCGTGATTGCAAGAAAACTAGACGACCAATCAAAACGAATCAAGGCTTGTTAGCTTAAGTTTTGTATTCTCTTCTATTTGAACCAAAAATATTCATAATAAAAAATTTCCAAACAACTTTTTTAGCAAGTTGAAAAGATTTTTTGTTGCAAACAGCACTTTTTTTCAAACTTTAGAAAACTTTTTAATTTCACAATTTTTTCGGGGTTTTCTTGATTCACATAGAAGAAAAATATATGAAAATTAAAATTTTCTTTGGTTTTCCATTTTTGACAAAAATTACGAGTTCCATCCTTCCCGCCGATTGCCGACTGAATTGCAAGGTGCTGCACAAATGTGCATAAAAATCAGCTGCGTTTGAATATTTTTCTCTTAAAAAAATTGTTTTATAACTTATTTATTCTGCCCAAAAAAAATCCCCCCAAAAACGCTTTTTTAGGCCTCCTAAAGCAGGATCCCCCCTTAATGCACGAAGTTGTTAGATCGAATTGATATTTTCTGTGAAAATAGTGCTCTGAGATGCTTGAAATACGTACAAGCATTTGATGATTTCAAAAACGTAGTTAGAGCATGTTTTGGTCAATATCCTGATCCCAATTTTAAAATGCATATTACGGCTTTCAAGAGAAGCTACCTGGACTTACAAACATCGGTTACACCAAAAGTTCAAGCGGTTTTGTGTCATGTAGCAGAGTTTTGTTATGAATTGTTAATGAGATTGAGTTAATAAAGAGTTCTAGTTTCAACTTCGTTTTAAAATTATTACGTGTAATATCATATACTTTAATTTTCAGGTATAAAATACTTGGGAGACATCTAAAGAATAGAATTCAAGAAAACAGGCTGGAACAACAAGCAGCTTGCAGTAAAAAAGGTTTTAATTCTTTAAAGAAGCTGAATCCTCGAAGGCATATTTGGCAATCTAAAACTATCTAGAAAAAGCTTCCTTCTTCTTCAGGAAAAAGTATTTCACAAAAACTAAAATTTTAGAAAAAAATTTCACTGAAAAATCACTTTTACAGGCCATATCTTCTAAACTATTAGTGTTAGGATATTGTTTTTTAGCCTTTTCAGGAATTTTGTCTACCTTCTCTTTTAATTATGGACTTAAGTTGTACGATGTACCGGTGACGAGCAATTTGCAAAAAACTAATTTTTTGTTGCACTTTTTCAACATTTTAAAAGCGTTCCGAAGGTCACTCGATATTGAGCATTTAGAAGTCTTTTTTGGTCACCAAATTACAGGGTTTCGTCCAAAAAAAAATCACAAGTGACTTTTTTTCTAAGAAATATACATGATAAATGGTCTATAAAATGTCAAAAAATTATTTATTTTGAAAAGGAACCTAACGATTTTTTTAATTTTAACCTTACATAGTCGGAAGTCATCTCCAAAATAAAATTTCCCGGCAACGTGAACAGGCACAGCTCATTTCAGTGAAAACTGGTTTAAGCTAGGCGTGAAATACGTGTTATTTGTTTTTGTTATATTTCTCCTAGGTTTGGAAATTTTGTCTTTAATTAAGAAATAATTTTGTAACTGTTTTACACATTTTTTTAATAAAAAAATGTATACACTTTTTTCAAATATTTGTTATGTATAAAAATAACTACAATAATATAATTATGGAAAATGGAGAGCAAGACTGTTTTAGCTAATTTAACACTTTTTCAAAAAACACAACACTTTAAACTTTACGCACGTCTTTATTTTCTTTAGATTTTGCTTCCGCATCTTCTTTCTCAAAATCCTGATTTCCATCACTAGATGTTAAGGTTGGCGAAGAGGTTGGTGTTGAGGTTGGCGTTGGTGGAATGCTTACTTTCTTGAACCAATGTTGCTCTGAAACAAAAACAAAAAAATATCAAAAATGGATGATTATGTCATTATAAAAAAATTGCATTAAAATATTTACATTGTAAACTCGAACTCCAAAGATACGAGAAGCTCGGGAATCGGGAACTCCAAAGATACGAGCGTGAAAGGGGCTCCCACTCTTGTAAAGTTTTGATTTCGGGGGTAATGCGTAAAAACGCACGAGGCCTACTACGCGTACGCGCGTGTATGCCATTCGCAGTGAACAAACGTCGAATTCAAAGCAGCGCGCACTCACGCGCGCCTTACTCTTGAATAGGGTGGGGGTAGAGGGGGAAAAATTCCGCTCGCTCCTTTGGAGTCGGGACGCTCGATTCTGTGGCGCTCGTATCTTTGGAGTTTGAGTGTATTTAAAAAACTGCAAACGCTTTTAAAAAAATAGTACAAAAAAAAGTTGAGTAAAAGTCATTTGAATTTTTAACAAAAATAAATATTCAGATTATTTAAAAAACTGTTTTGAATAAATTACTTACCGCCAATTCACTTGTGGAAATTTTTGGACAAAATATGCGTCATGTTCCTTAATTATCTTGGTTTCGTGTCCATGAAAGCGTCCATCAGCCATTTGTACCCTTTTACGGCGATCTGTAGTAGTAGTACTTCTTTTAGTTTGGTGATTGTAACGTCACCTGGTACCCAATTAATTGGGGCTTCAACGTCCGGCATGACGTACGAGTATTCAACAATTTTTTTTCTGATGAAGACCTGAAACAAATATAAAATTTTAATTTTAATTAAATTTAAATTTCAAAAAATCAAATTTTAATACCAAACAAATTGTTTTAAAAAAGTAAACATTAAAAACACACCAAAATTAAACAAATTTAAAATCTAAAAAATTACAATGGAATCATATTACTATTTTTACAAATATATTTATTTTTAATTAAAATTAATTATTAATTATAATCAACTGAAGGGTAATAGAACAAAAGTACCCATCCCAAAAATTTTTCGAAATTGACTTTCAGATATTTTTGGACTCCTCAACCAAACGCCGTTTCAAGGGTGTAATCTAAATAAATTATAAAATTTTGTTTTATTTTTTAAAAATTCATCAAAGTCAGTCAAGATCCTAACCCACAAGGGTACCGAGCGAACGTTTTTCTGGCGTCCTGAAAAATTTGGCGAAATGGGATTAGGCCCTTTTGTTCCTTGACCCTTCAACTTATTAATAAATTGCTAATAAAAAAATTTTCAAATAACAAAATTTGAATTTAAAATGGAAGGTTAATCTAATTGTTAAAAAATCGACTTACTTCTTGCGTATTGCTTTTTATGGAAAAGTGCGGATTCTCGCAGGCAAGTAGACGAGTTGGAGGACTCAGCTTCTTCTTCACTTCTGCACAGGCGAAATGAAAATGAAGCTTCCATGCTCCTGGGTCCTTTTAAATTAAAGCCAATTAGATAAGGAAAAAGGCTTATGGGTTGAAGAGAGAAAGAAAAAAGATATCTGATAATGAACCATAAGCATGTTGAAGATGTTTATTGAAATGAGATACCTTGATTAGAAGAAGAAGAGAGATGCAATCAAAGCAGCTACGTACGGTGGAAGAGTATTCTAGAGATTTAATAGTTTTGTCAACTTAGTGCTATTTTCTGCTATGTTGTAGTATAAAGTTTGTACTCTTTACCTCGAATTAAATGTTGTTCTTTACTTAAGTTTTGAAAATGCAAAAGAGTATTTTTATACTCATCAAAAGTAATTGTTTTTTAAGTAGATGCTTTCACTCCTTTAGCACGTTTTCTCTCTCTCTCTATTTTCACCTGAAATTTTATATGTATATAGTTTTGAACGTAATCCACCTATAAATTCAATCATTATTTTCATCTTTCATTAAGCCCAACAGTTTTTTATTAACTAGTGGTATTCCATAATCATTATCTAGTGGTTAGTCTGAAGTATCAAAAAGATGTATATTACGTTTAATGTACTCATATATATCAGGAACCGTAATATGACAGATTTAAGTATCCGTTCCAGTGTAAGGTAATTTTGCTTGATCACCACATATTTTTTTAATATAATTATAATGAAAATTACAAGTATGCAATTTTTAAACATCTAAAATTATGAATCCTAAATATATAGGATTATTAAATTTAATCTGGAGGCGATTGAGTTCTATTATAACTAAATGTTCATTAAAAATGGTACAGATATGAAAATTCGATTTTGCAATCAGAGCTTTCGGTCCATACTTGCCCTCCCACTTTGTAACAATTTTCACTTCTTTATGCTTTCTCACGTTTTCCACTGTTTTACCGAAAACGGAATTGTTCATTATTTGTAAAAAAAAATTGAAAATTCATTTGTAGATTTTTTTCAAGCTCAATATTTAAATCAATATATTTTATTTAGCAATTGCATTTGGTTTAAATTTCAAAACTATAAGTTTTCATTCCTAATTTTCAATAATATTTTAAATGTTTATAATGAATAATCTTTTACATAATCTAAGTCAACTTCGAGAATCGCCTGAAATCTGAAAAATATCAAATTTTTCTAAATTCTTTTCCCATTCGAAATCAAAGCAAGGCATGAATTCACTCATTGCAGTACCGTATAAATTATTCATATAAAAATACATGATATATGATTCATCATGATTTTTATCAAATTCGGGTCCCATGTATCTACTTTTTGCTCTCGCGTATCGATTGGAATATTGAGAAACCCCACCTCGAATACCTCTTTCAATAAATAAGAGCATTTCCATGTCTGTTACTAACTCAAGTTCAGCACCTGTAAACTTTAACATCGCATCAAAAGATAGTCCGGGAGCAGTAAGTAGAGTAATGTAAAGGATAGAAATTGTATGCGTTAAAACAAATCTGTCTAAAATTGCACAAAATATCTGCCAGCAGTAAAATGTCAATTTTAAAGTATAAATTAAAATATTCAGAAATGTCCTGATTATTTAGGGTTGTGTAAAATTTGTTTTTTTCTGGTACTTTGTTTTCCTGAAATTTTGTCAAATCATCAATATACTCGTAAAGATATATTTAAGGGCCTTTTCTAGTTACGAGGTGAAATTCAGCATCATTTTTACAATTCTCTTTCGTTATCTTTTTTTCATCATTTTCAATATAAGATGCTAATTTCTCGTGGCTGCTTGGCATGAATCGAAACGAATCAATAAATCTTAAAGATACTTTCGTATTTTCTACATTTCTCGTAATATATATATATATACTCAAGTGTCCGGACTTATACGGCTGTACAAACATTAAAAAAATAAATCGAAAATTCCTTTTCCAAAAATAAGTTGAAGTGTTACTTTTTGAGTTATTAAATATTTAGTATTGCAATTTCCGTGACTGCAGACACGGTATTACCTGTAAAGTGGTAGCACACTTCATTACGTATCACAAATCGGTTCCCTGCACCTCTCAGTTGAAAGTGTCATAAATGTTCACCTTTTTTGGTAGTAAGTATTGCTTTGAAAAACATTTAAAACTTTCTAAAATAATGTCTCGTAAATTAAAATTTGATGAAATAGTTTTTATTTTGAGAAAATTGAATATTTACGCTTTTCCCCATGCACTTATTTGAATTCAGACCTCGTCAACAATCAGCGCCACATGTCGCCGTAATCAAATCTCAGGACGCTTTCACTCCGTGTATTCTGGGTAAAGATCCAGGGGGACTGCCACAAATTATTGATCAATATAATCAAATAAGTACCCAACTTGATATACTTATTATTGGTTAACTTAATTACTTATTAGCTATTTACATACCTGCAACCTATTTTACTGTATATAGCTACTTACGTAGCTATACACTTACTATAATATTAAATATAATAACTAAACTTGCATCGCAAAACAAAATGGCTGATCAAAACTTGCTTTACTTAAACATTATTTACAGAACTTATTTCTAAATTTATTATTAAATATAACAAGTGACTTATTGTCGCAAAACATAATGGCGGATAAAACTTTCAAAAGTTGACAACGAAATAAGTACAGAACTCTAAATTCTTGCTCGGGAGGCCTTTTCAGGAGGACATAGGGGCTTTTTCACGAGATGTCGCGAAAAATAAAGCCAGAGAAAACTTTCAACAGTTCAGAACAACAAAATAAGTAGAGAGCAACTCTAAGTTCCTACTCTGAGAACTCAGGAGGCCTGCACGGGAGGTTCTGGAACCTTTTTTACAAGGCCTTAGAAGCCTGCTCCGAATGCTCTGTAGGACTGCACGGGACGCTCTGGAGACCTTCCAGGAGGACATAGGGGCCTTTTTACGAGACGTCACAAAACATATTGGCAGATAAAAATTTCAACAGTTTAGGGCAACAAAATAAATAGAGAAAAGCACTAAACACCTGCTCTGAAGACTCAGACGGCCTGCAGGGGAGTTTCTGAAACCCTTTTTACAAGGCCCAGGTGTTCTGTGCCGGGGGCTCTGGACGCCTGCTGGGGAGACGTCGCAAAACATAATGGCGGAAAAATTTTTCAACGATTTAGTACAAAAAATAAGTATAGAGCAACTCTAAATGCCTGATTGGAAGACTCCAGCGACCTATAAGGGAGGTTTTGGAGTCCTTTTAACAAGGCCTGAAGGTTATGTAGGTCTGCTTACGGGGCTCTAGAGATCTTCTTAGGAGGCCCTGAAGGTCGGCTTGGAAATCTCTCTAGGCCTGCTTGAGAGGCTCTTAAGGCCATCTAAGCAGGGCATGAAGGCCTGCTCACGGGACGTCGCAAAACATAATGGCGGATTAAACTTTCAAAAGTTGACAACAAAATAAGTACAGAACTCTAAATTCTTGTTCGGGAGGCCTTTTCTGGAGGACATAGGGGCCTTTTCATGAGATTTCGCAAAAAATAAAGGCGGATAAAACTTTTAACAGTTAAGGGCAACAAAATAAATAGAGAACAACACTAAACACCTGCTCTGAAGACTCAGACGGCCTGCAGGGGAGTTTCTGGAACCCTTTTTACAAGGACCAGGTGGTCTGTGCAGGTGGCTCTGGAGGCCTGCTGGGGAGACGTTGCAAAACATACTGGCGGAAAAAATTTTCAACAATTTAAGACAACTAATTAAGTATAGAGCATCTCTAAATGCCTGCTTGCAAGGCTCTAGCGACCTATAAGGAAGGTTTTGGAGTCCTTTTAACAAGGCCTTAAAGGCTCTATAGGTTTGCTTACGGGACTTCAGAGATCTTCTCAGCAGGCCCTAACGGTCGGCTCGGTAGGCTCTGGAGGCCTTTTCAGGAGGACATAGGGGCCGACTCCATCACAACAATACAGAATTAAAGCAAAACCATGATCTTTCCTGAAAATGGGTTTTATTATCGATATTTCTTAAATTTATTATCATTTAATGAGAACAAAAATTTATTTTCTTTTTTTTTCGAATTTTTAGCAAAAAAATGTCTGTTATGATGTGATATCACGATATTTATTTTTTATTGAATCAAACCTTTATTATTCATATTCAGCATTCCCATATCGCGAGAGCAAGTTTTTAGTATTGCAAAATATTAAAAATTTGATTTTTAATCGTTATCCAAAGCCGATTTTGAAAACACATGAAATTTTGTTATCAAAATTCTCGCTCATTTTTTCGGAATTAGCTCATTTCCTTACATAAAACTTTTTTTACCCGTATTCAGAAACCGTAGTCTAGCCTGCTACAATTTTGCATTAGTGTTAGTTTGAGATTGTTAACCTTGGATAACTTTTTTTAATCAAAATTTGTTGCCTTAATTCAGCAAGACTTTAGCTCGGGAGGTACTTTTGTTTCATCATTAAATAGTGCCTAAACCCAAGCAATATATTATATTCCGTTCTAAGATGCGGCTGCTCAATTCAAAAACACAGTAAAAAAATGTGTGTGGCTAATCTGTTGATAAAAAAAATTAACAACTGGATGTTGGAACGGTTTTGGCTTTAGCGTCCTAAAGAACCGAATTCAATCAGTTGATAATTGAATAAAGCATTTCGGCACACAATGATCGCTCTCGTCATTTGACCCTAAAGTCAAAACCATTCAAACCATAAATTATCGAAAATTTTGGGAAATTTATTGCAACTTGTGGGTGATTAAGGATAACTATCGATAAATTTCACAGACTTTTTTACAGAATTTATCAAAATAGTAATACGTATTGTGGTAAATTCTACTGCGAGAAAAATACGGGGTACACTCATCATTCAAATCCTGCAACACAGTAAAATCTACTTTAGTAGCAAGACTTACTGGAGTGCAAACCGTCTTTTTTATGTACTAAATAAAATAAAAATCTTTATTAATTATTTTTCAATCTAATTTGAGTAAATCTTTAACCTTATTTCTGTCGTGACTACTGGAGTTAATGAACATTTTCAAGTTATTTTAGGAATCATGACAGATTCATTTTGTGGGAATTTATTTCAAAATTTCGATTATGAAAATTTTAATTTCCTAAAAAATAGAGTATTGACTACACTTTATGGAACGAGACTATCTCACAGTAAAAAGTAATACTTGAAAAATCTTAAATGAATAAATGTACTTTAAATCAGGAAATATTTGTCTGAATGTAAGAAGGTCAATATATGAATTTCAGGATCTAATCGTACGTTTTCTTAAATTAGGGTCAACTTCGTTTGGATCCAGATAAATTTGTTGATAAATAAAAATTTATCTTTGTATTCAAGTACGCTTCTGAATTGAAGGTGAACATTTTCAAATATTTCTTGTCTATTGCGCTCGTTCTCTGAAAGTATGACTGAAGAAGTTGACCTCATTTTCTCAAGGGGTTAATAACTTTAAAACGAATTGAAACGAATTGAGTTACAGAAAAACCATTAAAATTCTCGCTCAATGAGTGTTTTTAGTTAAATTTACAACTGTTTTGATTCCAACATTGCACTTTGTTGTAGTGTAAGTTTACAAATGCTAATACTCAAATGATATGCTAAGAAATTCAACAATTTCTACTTCCGGATCCGGATTAAGGTTTTGAATCTGATTTATTATGCTGAAATACATGGTTTTATATATTTTCATGCTGTTTTTTTTTCCGGGCGATGCTTTTCTGGCAATTGATACCTGATCGAGAGTATTCGCAGTCGCTTCGTAAAACTTGTACCCCTGGAATTCTCCCCGGGCTACGACCCATCTCGGTCAGATTCTGGTACCCTGAGCCAGTCGGTTCCGGCACGCCCCTCTATCCGCCGTTGCGATATCCTACTAGGTTAATTTACCAACGCTGGTTTGATCATCCAGTTTGGTCGTTATTTACTTTTCGGATTCTCACAGCTAGACTTTGAACTGTTCCAAGTGTCCTGTGCACTGTAGCCTTCGCCAGTCGACCATTTATGCTGCTTTAAGCTGCGGTAGGGCCCGCATCTGACCATAAGTTTGTTATGTCTTCTCTATAATAACCCTTTCACTGAACCCTGTTTTTTTTTCTGTGAAATCCTTACTGTTCACCTACTCGATCAATAGTATATAATACCTTCACAAGATTCGTACATATTAAAACCAGCAATATAAATATTTAATTTTTTTGTGTAAAAATAGTGCCAAGAATTATCTTACGACATCCGAATTAGGAAGGGACAGAATTAAATCTTTTACATTTCATTTTATTTTATCATCAAGACTTTCTTGAGAAAAAAAAAATTCGTTTACTCTATTCGCCGAAAATTTGGGGACACTTGTTATTTGTATGACATACTCTTCGATTCTACAATTCACTTTCTGTTGTAGCAAAACAAAATCAAGTGATTTTTAAAAGAAATATTCAATTGTGACTGGAGAAATATACACCAAACAACATATTGAAATAGTATTACTCCGTTTATTTTTAAACTTTGAATATACCCTTAAAGTAAGGATCTTGAAGTTTGAGACTCTACAAACATTCTCTACCGGTTGAGATGGAAGCTTTATTTCAAAAGTTTCGAGATTTTGCGACAAATAGTCAAGTTCCAAATCACTGAATAAATTTTTCGAGTAATTCCGTAAAAGCAAAAATTCAATTTATTGCAAAAAGAATTTCAATCTAATTTTTCAATTATTTGAGGTTAAATACGAATTTTTCAATACAGAGAAGATTACATAATTTTGAGGTGTAATTGAAATTGAAGCAAATGATATCGGAATATATCAATAGAATTAATGCAGTTATAGTGCCTGTCTTCTTCAGTGAATCCTATAATTGTGCTGATTAATAGGATGGTGTACTAGTGTCTTACTGTCAGAGCCACGGCCAGAACGATCAACTTTTAATTTAGAGATTATGGGATCGGTTTAGGTGCTGAGCATTTTTGTTATTTTCTCGAAATTGAATCTATAATCCCAAATGGTTGTAAACTCAATTATCTTATTGAATAAAATTTCAAGCACGCATTTTCTTCGACAATTTTTTTTCAAACGCACAGGACCTGCAATTGTATGGCAAAATATAGCAGCATAGACCTCTACAAACTACGTACAAAAGTTGCATCCCTCTGTCGCATGTAGAGCCCACGCCAAATCAACCCCTAGAAATTACAAAAAATTCTTACACACTAATTTATATATATATATATATATATA